>ARYC01002834.1:0-21909 GCA_000711775.1 Oxytricha trifallax | reverse complement strand
CTCTCAGTTCATAAGACAAGGAGTCTAAGAAAGCTTATGAAGAGTTAAACATAACTCCTGTATACAACGTTCCTTATAACCCATAATTCAATGGAATTGAATTCTTCTGGAGTTAAATCAAGACTCACTACAAGAAGCTGCTGCTGTATCATCTTATGCATGACTTGCCTATCGATACAGTAGACTTGATTCAAAGCAGCTGTAAGAGAGTGAGTGTAGGAAAGACAACAATTTGTGCGAGAGAGAGGGAAGAATGAATGTTTATAAATAAGTTTTAGATTTAAACGAATGAATATATTCACATATTAAATTGGCCCAAAAAGGGTTTTGGCTTCTCTTTCTTCTCCTCTTCTTATGGCTTACTTGGACCCATATTTCTTCTCTTTGTGCCAGCTCCTGCATCTATGTTCATTTCTTCTGGCTTTTAGACATCTTTATAAAGTCTCTTGCTCACTTCATAAATAGTCTACGACTTTCTCTCTCTGTGAACTTTCGCATGCTCTTTCATTAGGAATATACCAGTTCCAGGTTTCCCTACAAAGTTATGAATCAAAGCTTACGAGAGAGGAATGGATGCTTCTTAAGCTCAGCGAGCCAGGTCTCGCTTATTAGTATGCCTTGCTTCTTTTAATCTTCAGGAGAAATAGAGTAGCGTTTTTTGTGAGCTTCTTCAATGATCTCTCTGAGATAACTCTCTCTTAAAGTGCCGAGAACTCCAAAGAAGAAGCTCCTTTCTGGAAGCTTGTTAGAGAGTTGTTTCTTGGTAGGAAGGAAAACTACCAACTCTTCATCTTTCAATCGCATCCTCGTAGAGATTAGTGACTGAAATCTCTGGGTAGTTTGGTATATCTATCAACTTTATTTCACTGTTTTTAAAAGCTTTCTTCTCATCGCAGAGTATAGCTTTTAAGAATGAAATTTTGGTACCTTCCATCGTTGGAAGGAATAAACCCACTATAGTATATGATTAAGTATATGTCACATGCTTACCATGCTAAGTGAGGTATCGATAGAGATCTTCCTTGCTCCTAAATCTTGAGATCATTTCTTAAGCTTCAACCCTTTTCATAGCAGTACTTATAGATTCCATCCTTGTTCCTTCTCTTGTTATTGAATTTCAAATTTCAATATATAGAGTTCTGGATCCTACTGTTAAAAATCTTAGTATTAAATATGGGCATCTTATAGGAGGTCAACCTGGTAAGGATACGTGGAGAAAGCTGGCAGAAGCTGTAACAAACTTCAGAGGTGGAGCTCCATTTTTATCAATTTAGTTCCATTAAATAAGTACTAAATTTGTTTAAATTTAATTAGTACTGGTACTAATTCGGTTTAATTTTAATTGGTACCAATTTAATGGTACCAAAACTTAATTAGTACCTACTTTTAAACAAATGAGATTTTAATGGAAAAGTTCCAAAATGGTTCAAAACCTAATTGGTACCAGTACCAACCTGAATATTATCTAAGTTAGTACCAAAATTAAAAATATTAAGCATGAAATCAGAAAAATTATAGTTATAAACTAAGTATAAATTTGAGCTCTAACACTTCAATATCAACCATTAGTGCTGCAGTGCCAACTCCTATACATAGTTGCTATAACTAGAGAGGTTATTAAAGCTTTATAATACAAATTTAAATTTGAATTTAAACATGGCGGCTAACTTAAATCGTAAAGCAATATCTCTTGGCAATGATTAATCATAGCTAAACTTTGGCACCACTAAAAGCAAGAAGTTATTTATATTGAGAGGGAAGTAGAGTTAAGAGCTCTTGAGTTTGAAGCAGAGGTCTTCAAAATTGAAGTATCTAACTAGAAGGGGAGAACAGAGAAAGGACTTTAAACATAAATTGAATATGTTGAGGAGCTAAAAGAACAGCAACCAATTGAAAAATAAAAACACTTTGAATGCAATGATTGTTAAAACTTCTTATCAACTGAGTAGAGCTTGAAGAGGCATATTAAAGAAATACATTCTGGTAAAGCGTAGATTTATTTCAAGCATGATAAGGTGGATGGCAGGTATTAATGCACGACTTGCATGAAGTCTTACACTCACTCAGCTAAGGTTAAAAGACACATGCAGAAGCATCATTTAAGCGAGTTTTTAATGTAAGATTAAGAGACTTAAAAACTTATACCTGCCAAGAGAAAGTCTAAAACTTTTGAATCTTTAAGAGAGTAGTAAGAAAAGCTCAAGAGGCAGAAACGATATGAGTCAATGAATCAACCTGCAGGCAATACATTTTTAGCATGCTTCTAAGAGAGAGCTATGTATATTCCTGCATTAAATGCTGTTGATCTTAGCAGTTGTATAGAAAACTACTTGAATATAAACGTGCCTAGCAAGGCAAAACTTATAGTAGTCGACGAGTTTGCATACAAGGTATATCCTTTCAGCTATCTCATTAAGAATGAACAGTATTAGAATGAGTTTGCTAACGAATATATCGTTCTTAGAGAAGCTTAAAAAAGAGATTGCAAGAACTTGCTTAAGCTAGACGGTGTTATTTTAGGCTTTGGGTTCATTGCACTAAGGCTTAAGAAATATGAAATGACTCTAAGAGACTATCTATATCAAAACAGATATCCGGATGACTTGAATGATATACTTTCAGATATGATTAAGGGTGTCTAGGAGTTGCATGAACTTGGATATGTTCATAGAGATCTAAAGCCTGAAAATGTGATGCTCAACCTCTGTCCTTTAGAAGTTGTAGTTATCGATTTCAATAGAGCCTTAAGATAAGAGATTGTAACATTAGCAAAGGTTCTTGGAACACCGGGATACTTCCCAATCAGAGAGAAGTGGACAAATGGCTCTGTTTAGTGGGATGTATGGGCAGTTGCTGCTATCATATTAAAAAGTGACATGGAAAGCATGTCTTACTTTGGTACTAAGCATGAAAAACAATCAATTAGCTTAGCTTAGAAGCATATAAAGTAAGAAGATGTCTGCGAAGAAATAAAAAGCATAGTAGAGATGATAATCGTGAGAGCTCCTTCATATCCTAGATAATCCTTAGATGACATACTTGAGCCACTATAGAGAGCAAGATTCAAGAGATACAACAAAGACAAGCAGATTAAATTTGTTTGAATTAAGTACTCTAATACTCATTAAATATTCATTAAATTCACATAAAACCTGCGTTTTCTCTACTAACCCCAATAAGACCCCAACTATACCCTACAAATCAAAGCACTTATAAACCTCACTAAGGGGTTTTGGGGTTTTGGGGTTTTGAATCAGAGTAAGAAATTGTAATTTCGCTCAATTCTCGTTTTTTGGTAATTCGACTAATTTAGGATCCCTGATTCCAATGGGAAGGTGCCCTGCTTTTTCTTTCTATTTTAAAAAATAATTATAAAAGATTTGTCTTAAGATAGAATTTTTGAAGAATAAGTGAAATTTTAAATGAAATATAGAATTTGAAATTAAATGTACAAGACGCAATTAAGAAAAAAGCTTTTTTTCAAATTTAGCTTTAGAGTGGCCAAATTTGAGGTAGATTTTTCTCAAAGTATATTTATCACATATACCCAAGATATTCGGAGTCGACATCACAGCTGTGGGGTTTATCTGCATTTCTAAGCCTCCTCACATTTTTTTCGCACTATTTTCGGTTCTTAATTCACAGTGTACATCAAGGTATGGCCTTGTCTACATATATTCTTAACTATATTAATTATTATTCATTAAACTTTTAAAAATTTAATTGTTAATTTATTAATAATTCCTTTAATATAATTTCTCCACAGAGATTCTTTATTAAAGATAGGCATATTTAATTTTTAATAATTTTAAATTATTAAAACCTGACAATAATTAATATAGTTAAAAATTTATGTATATAAGGCCTACAGAGCCTTAATGTATACTGTGAATTAAGAACCGAAAATAGTGCGAAAAAAATGTGATGAGGCTTAGAAATGCAGATAAACCGCACAGCTGAGATGTCGACTCCGAATATCTTGGGTATATGTGATAAATATACTTTGAGAAAAATCTACCTCAAATTTGGCCACTCTAAAGCTAAATTTGAAAAAAAGCTTTTTTCTTAATTGCGTCTTGTACATTTAATTTCAAATTCTATATTCCATTTAAAATTTCACTTATTCTTCAAAAATTCTATCTTACTTGAAATGATTGGATTCTTTTAGAGAAGCTCCAAAAGTTCATTACAAATGATAATTGTATTCTGGTTTGTCTATATTTGTGCCCCTGCAACTCTTATCTACTGCTATTCATTGACTATTTTTAAAAATATTCACTCTTAAGAGTTTCTAGAATGCCAAAAAATAATTGTGGTCAGGGAGTTTATCAGCTTTGTCGTAGATATTTGAATACTTTTTCAATTCATCAACAGCGCGTAGTTCGGCCCAAATTTCCTTCTAGCTTAATTCAAGAAAGTAAGGGATATTGATCCAAATGATCTCATTTGACTTGATAATTATTTTGGTCCCTCTAAGAAAATCTTTTATAAATCTCATTTTACATTGTTATAGGGAGGAATGAACATATTACCTATGATAAATTTAAGATTTTGTTCTTACACTCTATTTTGAAATAATTGCAACAGTACACTTTGCTGCATAGCTAACCTTCTAACTATATGGATGGAATCTGTGTGTTGATTTGATTTTTATCTAATGTAGCTTAGGAACTTTCAATTTTGCTATTAATTTATTACTAATAGATTTGGGAAAGTAAGTTTAAGTTTTAAATTTTTCATATAAATTTAAATATCTTGCCTAAATAGAATCATTTTATTGGTTTCTGTCATGTATCTGGCAAAATTGTAATTAGATACAATTCTCTAAGTAATAATAAAGTTGTCCTTTTGCCTTATAATCTCAAATTGATATTATATGTTTGAAATCTTATACTAGGAACGTAATTTTACCCAAAACCCTTTTTTAATAATTTAGAATAAAAAAGGGGTCAAAGTCGGTAAATAAATTTTCAAAATCCTAAATCGGTGCAAAATTTTTTTTCACAAAAACATCAAAATCTAAGTCGGTGGAGGATAAATTTTGACCATTTTTATGCATTTGATCATCCTACCCACCATAAAAAACATCATTATTTATTAAAAATTGCTTCTCATCTTCTGAATAAAACTCCTTCATGACATCTCTACCATATGACACATATATTTTAGAAAAAGATCATATTATTATTACAAAATTATTTTTTTCTGGGACATATATTTTATATATGTAAATAATGAATACGTTTTCATAAAAAAATCTAATTAGTCAATTCAGAACGAAGATTGTGAATTAAGAGCATCGTTATTATTGGGTGGCTCGATTAATTGTATTTATGATATACACTAATCAGGGTGTGCGAATTTGATTTAATGGCATCATCATTAATTTCACCCAATAATAACGATGTTCTTAATTGACTAATTAGATTATTTTATTAAAACGTATTCATTATTTACATAAATAAAATAAATGTCCCAGAAAAAATATTTTTGAAATAATAATATGATTTTTTTCTAAAATATTTGTGTCATATGATAGAGATGTCATGAAGGAGTTTGATTCAGAAAATGAGAAGCAATTTTTAATAAATAATGATATTTTTATGGTGGGTAGGATGATCAAATGCATAAAAAAAGTCAAAAATTTATCCTGCACCGACTTAGATTTTGATGTTTTTGTGAAAAATAAATTTTGCACCAATTTAGGATTTCGAAAAAAATTTTGCACAGACTTATACCTTTCTAAAAAGGTCCTATGGTGCCACCCTTGGGGCTTTTGTAGTTAAATTTAGCTTTAGTCTGGGTTTATGAAATTTATAGTTTGTTTTTATGTCCTCAATTTGAGTTTTTATATTTTTTATAAATCTGGGTATCTTATGCTATATTTAGTATTGTTAAAATAGAATTGAAATGGGGAAATTCAAAAATAAAAATATAACTGTAGATATATATAATTATAACTGCCTCTAATTAGTAGTGCTCTAAAATCTAATTTGATTATTAGTAAATTGATTTTAAAGTTATTATGACCAAATTAATAATTAAAAATATATAATTAAATTGTGCAAAGTGTGCAAAAATATAATCATTTAAATACGTTTGATTATTTGCACAATCACTCATACTTTATTAAATATATATAATAATTATATTTGAAATGGCAATCTTTCATTGTTTATCTGCCTCTGTGACTCTTGTGCTCATCCTGTTGTTACCCTGATCTTCTTCTTAATCGTTGTCATTTGTGTTCTCGGTCCAGGCGCTTTCTTCATCAGATCTGTCTAAGAGATAGTTTGCCAGTGATACAGCATTGAAGGGGAACTCTAGTTTACCTGATGCCTTCCACCTTAGGCGATACTGTGATGCATCTCCTCTCGAAGCAATCTCTTTCATCGGGTGTAATTCTGTTCCATGGGAGATCGTTTGTAGTAATGATTGTACAGCAGTCTTTGTAAAGTATCGCTGTCTCCCCAAATTTGATGTCTACTGGATAACCACTAGCAACTTCTTCATGGCTGGTATATTGTGCTTATTGAAGAGTCTCTCTATATTCATCTTGTCCATCAGTAATACTTGGGGTTCTTTGTCGAGATATCTTCCCTCGACATGGAGATGAGTGGGGCCAGGAATCAACTCATCGCAGATATAGATTTTATCAATCATTTTGAGAATGGTGCTCTTGCCGGTGTTTGCTGCACCATGAAGCAAGACGCAGTGGATCTTCTTATCTTCTTTTTTAATTAGCACTTAGTAAATGGCGTCTGCGATATCAAAGTATCCAAGATCTTTTAACACTGTGTCTGTTAGCTTTAAAGAATCTTTGATCGCATGCTTATTCTTTTTGACAAAATCTCCAAGTTGTTGTCTTATTTAAATTTTTGTTTTAGTGACTACTCCCAACTGCTTCAATACCTTGTGAGTGCTATTAAACTTTTGCTATTCTTGACAAATATATGTGAGGGCATCAGGGTCGTTCAAGTTTTTGTAGAGATACTGCTTAAAAGTCATCGAGCCATTGGCAATGTTTTCAGCCAGGAATTCTTTCAAAAAGTATTTTGAAGTTCTCTTTTGAGGGACCTGCTTCATTTCTTCAAGAGCTACTCGTGCCGCTGATTTCCCATACTCAATCTGCATCTCTTCAGCATTACCGTACAAATGTTTGAGATTCTTGTACAGTATGAACAACTCTTAGGAAGTTTTTACTTTGATTTCTGTCATTTGAAGACCCATCTTTTGAAACAATTAGCATCCCCCTCTTTTCTTGATTTTGAAGTATTCTCTGTTAATACCTACAGAGTCTCTAGAGACTTTTATATGAAGGATAGTACTTTTGCTAGACTTATCTTCAAAGGCATTGAGTTCGATTATGGTTGGCTAGTTCTTTTAGAGCTTGATAAAAAGCTATTCAATGATTTCCATTTTTACAGAGCCGGTTATCTTGAGGTAGAAATCAAGTCTGTAGTTATATTTTTATGATTTTGACATTTGAAACTTCTTTTCTTCTCAAAGTCTTTTAAACCTGAAACCTTTCAGTCAATTCGATATTCAGTTAAACCATTAGCCATTGCAAATATAATTATTGCATATATTTTAATAAAGTATGAGTGATTGTGCAAATAATCAAACGTATTTAAATGATTATATTTTTGCACACTTTGCACAATTTATTAATTATATATTTTTAATTATTAATTTAGTCATAATAACTTTAAAATCAATTTACTAATAATCAAATTAAATTTTAGAGCACTCCTAATTAGAGGCAGTTATAATTATATATATCTACAGTTATATTTTTATTTTTGAATTTCCCCATTTCAATTCTATTTTAACAATATTAATTAATAGAAATTTTATTTCATAATATAGTTTAATACTTTTACATATTCACTTCAAATTCATATATTTTAAACTATTAGAAAGAAATTGTGACCAATATTACAATATAATATTTAAATATTAATTTTTAATAATAAACTGAATAATTATTATACAAAAATGGCTAACGTTATATGGAATTGTTCCACTTTTAGACATCAATTTTTTTACTATATCTCAAAGATGAATGATCAGATATACTCATATGAAAACAAAATATTCTACTAGTACTCCATCCCCAACAACAGCAACCTAAACATTATAATTTTAAATGACCATTAATCAGAAAAATTTTAATTGCCAAGAAGTTGGTATAGCTGTAGTTCAAAGCAGAAGTAGAAATTACGTAAAGTTTGTGTTTATCAATAATAATTTTATAATTTAAGCTATTTTATAAGAAATGGAAAAAATATTAAAAGAATCTCTTGCAGTATGTCATCTTTGAGCAGTGTATATTTTCAGATGACGATTTCTTATCTTCATTTGTCGAAGGTTCAAGCTGTACAATAAAAAATGATAAGTATAATTTAATTAACTTTGTTTAATAGAAAAAGTTAATGATTAAAAAAAAGTTAAGTCATAAATGAGCAATAACATAAATAAGCCTAGAAATACAATATCTTACACTTCCTATACTTGCCACTTTGTGACAAAGACTATACCAAATAATAATATAGAGGGCACATCAACTCATTCTAGGAAGCATGGAAGGTTCGCTCATTTGAAATCAAAGGACTGGTTCTTTTTTTTAATTTTTTGACAAAGCTTTAATGTATATACCCAATTAAGTTCCTAAAAATGTACCTAATTATTGATAAGGAAGCTGATTTCACAAAGCAAGGCATCTTCCATTAGTAAATAACAAAGATTTATGCGTTTAATTTTAATTCATAGGTTGTCTAACCGCAATCAGATCACACAGATGCACTTAATTCAAATTAGGAAATCAAATACCCGAAACTTTAAGTTAAGAACTCTAATATTGATAATTCACTAAAGGATTACTCTGAATTAAATTAATTGGGTCCTAAAAAAACGAGAACATACCCGATTAAGTACAGAATAAAATAATCTCAAACAGCCATTAAAACTTTGAAGAAACTATAAAACAAAAAGGTTAAGAGATAAGTTTTCTTATAAAATCAATAGAAGAGTTGATTTAGAAGAGACCTGCACTCACTTATAACTGCTTGGCTTTTTCTTAACATCAAATAGTAACCCTGAAATAATATGCACTCTAACTAGATAGAATTTAAACAGACGTTATCTGGCTACTCAATTTAGAGAAACACAAAAATTAATACTATAGACTACATCACAAAAATTTATTTTAGCCCTACTTACTTGCTCAATTGATTTAAGGAGTATGATTTGAACTTGGGTGATCTACTGAATCTATAGCATCGTAGAGTTGTTAAATGAAGATGCATTGTAAGTGCGGCATTATCAATTGCAAATCTCCATGAATAAAATATTGTTCATCTCTATTTAAATCTTCAGACATCAAAATCAATTTCAATGATAATTCTTATTGAACATCAGTATTTTTTTAAGAGCTCAGATCTAAGGAGCTTAAATATTTCAAACAAACAAAAATTCAAATCCCTATATTATTGGGACTAACTACATGGGATCAATAAAGATAAAGCCCTGGAGAAACAACTTCTCTCTCCTTGTTTTGATATTACACCAGTTAGCTGGAGAGAAATTTTAAGAGGTTACAGATAAGCAGAAGTCTGCACTCAGCTTGCAAAGGAGCTGCTTGATTCAGGTGCTATGACAAATTTCAAATGATATTTTATAAGTTTTTATTGAAGAGCACTAGATCTAAATTATCAACATTTTATAAAATCATATAATAAATGGATTATGATATTTATCAATTCTAAATTTTTATCAAAATTAATTCTTATAATTTTAAGATAATTATTGATGATGCAATTTTCATTAAGCTATAACATATAAAATTTGAATCTTTTAACATTTTGTTGTAAATTTTATTAAACTATAACTATGTGTTCTATCAAATTTATATACATTTAAGCTATTAAAAGTTTGCTTATTTTTAATATATATAACTAAGATCAAATTAATTTGTTATAATTTTGTTTAACCCGTATTTTTAATGCCTCATAAGGAATTAGAAACTTAAAATAAGAAAATTAAAAAAAAAACAACATTTTCAGTTATAATTTAACAAACTTAAGCGTAAAGTTTCGATTGCATTATAAAAGAGCGATAATAATGATTATTTGATTTTATTTTTTTTAATTACAACAATTTAATATAGATATAATTATATCTTTGTGTGTATTATTGTATATGAATTTTTTGAAAATCAAAAATTATTAATATCTCAAATTAAAACAGAAAATGATTACATTTTTATTAGTAAAAATGGCTTTGAGCAATCACTATTTACAAAAGCACTTATAAGCAATGTAATGCTCTTTGCTCTATAATTATTTTATTTCTTTTATTTATGCTTAACTTTTGCTTTTAGGGTACAAATTAAACCTAATGATGAAAGTGAACATATAACTTGTGAAATTAAGAGCTGGAGACAGAACATATAAATTCAGACTATTTATACTAAGAAGAAATATTAAATGCATATAACGCGCCTGAAAATAAAACATTGCATAATGTATTTTTTATAATAGTACATCCTTGCTCAGCTAAAATAGAATTATTTGAGAAAAACTATATAAAAAATAATATTTTCATAATAATAAATAGGACAGTTAGTAAACTATGAAAATAAATGAAATAACTCTCTGGCTTTTTAGACATTTTATGGGATTAATTGTAAATATGTTAAAACTTTATATTATACGGCAGTTTTTTGTATTTTTAATTTTTACAATTTCCTATTCTTTTGTATTTTAGCAATAATAACCTAGAATTTTTTTAAATTTAACTAAATACATTCAACTTCATCAAAGCTCTTACCATTATTTCTACTTATGCAAGCTACATCATAGGGAGAATACAGTCTAATAGTAATTTTTCAATTTTTCTCATCATAATTTAATCTTAGAACTCTCTTATATAAAAGTAATGATATTTATTCAAATAAATTAACCTCAAAATTCTTATAATAATATGCTAATTCTTTATAGGAATACCTAAATATACCAAACGAATTAAAAGAGGTTAGTAGAAGATCTAGGCTATTACCGTTAAAAGTGACTATTAAAGATTTTTAAAGGCTTTGAAACTAATGAATAGAGGATTTAATGAATTAAAATTACATACAGTATTTTATTAAATAAAAAAAGCCAAATAAAATTAAGCTAAAGCTTGCGGTAGAGATAAAATTTTGTATAAAATATTTATAAAAAATAAATTATTAGATTTATTGCCTAATAATAGAATACTTCTCATATATTGATCATATTCAAATATAAAGAGTCAAAAGTATTTTGTGAATATTATTAAGTGATTAAAAGTTGCTAATTAAAATATTTATTCATGATTTATATTAATGCATAAACTCATTTTAAAACAATATAATTTTTTTTGGAATTAAAACGTTAAATATCTTTATTTAAAATCAGGCCATGCCCCTATAATTCTTGATTTTATCTTTAAAATTATACGAATAATATCAAATTATGAGAGTACATTATGAATAAACCATCATAAGTAGGAGGCTTTATATAAATATGGGTGCTTATATTATTTATATATTACTGATGGCATAAGTTTTCAATTCTTTCAGAATCTCTATGTTTAGATTAACATTTTTTTAATTATTTATCACTTTACTATTGAATTTATATGAAACAATTAAATCTAAGAAAGCATATTTTTTAACCTCTCTTCGATTATCTTATTTAATTAAATAAGACACAAATAATAAATATGGTAAAGTAATATAAAATTATTCTTTAAATCAAAAGAATGATCATAGTCAAAATCTCAAGATTTCAGTGATGTAAAATCTTTCCTTCTTTTAAGAATTTCAAAGGATCAAACAATTTTTGCTATGAGAACGAACTTCTTAAAAATTATGATTATTCTATGCTGAGATCATACATATAGATTTTAGCAGATGTAACCAAAATTTAATTCAAAAACCACACATTTTATTATTATCAACCATCAAAATAAAAAAATATCTTCATTAAAGAAAACAATTTAGTAAATAATGTTAATGCTTTTTATTTTTAAAAGTTAATAAGATGTTTTATAATAATATAGTTACATTTTTTAATTACAATTATTCAAACAAATATTATCAATTAAAATCAAAGTATTATTTTTAAATTAAAAAAGGATTACTGCAGATATTTTATTTTTGTGTAATATTGTAGTTTAATTAGTTTGTATGCTTGTTCCTTAATATTCTTGTATGATACAAAGAATTTTCTTAATTTTATTTGTAAATTATTTTAAAAATAAATCTTTGATAATCTGAATTTTGAATTTGATTTTTAATGCATTATAAAACCCCATTAGTAAATGTTTAATGAAATTTGGTTGAAATGTTAAAATAATAAATGAAAAAAAAATAAATTAGATTTGAGAAATACTTAAGTGTTACTTTTCTTAAAGTGATATATAAAAATAGGCATAAATTATTAATAATTTAATTTAATTAATTACTTTCAAATACTTAGAGTTAGATAATTGGGTTTTTCCTATAATACAGTCACTATTTCTGATTCGTAAAACTTCCTTGTATTATTTATAGTTTTAATTATTCGTGATTTTCCAACTATCCTTAAAACGTATAAATCCTATTAGTACTTAAGAATTTCTCTAAGTGAAAATATATTTAGTTAAAGCCTATTGCTCTGTTAATTAAAAGAAAATCGCAGATTCAAAATCTCTTTCTAAACTAATTTATAAATATTTCAAATTATGATACTTAAAATCAAAGTTAGAAAGTAAAATGGTAGTATTAAAAATATGCTCAGACAGTTAAAGTAATTATTTTATTTCTTTTTGGGAGAGTTCGAATCTCTCGAAACTCACATATTTTAATGATAATAGAGTTAATGAAGCAATATGAGTATTTTAGTTCAATTTATCATTTATTAAAAATTTAACAACTCTCTTATAACTAATAATTTTAGTCTTTTATAAATATATTATGTTAAGTTAAAATGCGAAAAAAGGATTTTCAAAATATATAATTTCAAGCTAATCAGTTTATTTCATTGAATTTCCGTTAAATATTATTATTTATATTTTTCCACAGAGTATGCTTAGCTTAAACTAGGACGTAGACCTGAGATTACTATTAATAAAATACAATTGGATTGGTAAATTTGAAAAACAAATGCATGACGATAGATGATTTAAATGATAACAGCCAAGTATTAAAGTGTGTCATAAATAAAATTTGTGAGCAAATATACAAGATTATAGCAATCTGTTTAAACAGTTTGCTAGCTTAATAATTAATTTAATATTAAAAGTTTTATCTAATTAATTAATTTTACTAAGCAACTAAACAACCAAACAGATGCGTAATATTCTGCTTATAACATAAGAATGAGCAAATAGAAAACTGCGAGGATTGAGTATAATGTGTTTGTTTTTTTTAATTCTTAGGAAATATTATAAATAATTAATCTATATGTTTTAACAAATGAAGGAGGGTATGGCTATTTGATCTTACAGACCTATGAAGTAGTCATTACTATAAATTTTCACAAAGGTTGCTTCCCAAGAACTGCAATTATAAATCAGTTATCTTTTTGTAGATAACTCTAGCGAAGCAATTGGATATTTGGATTTACCTTGAAAGTGATCTAAAATAGTTCAATAAAAGTATTTCGTATATTTAAATATACCCTGAAGAGTAAAAGGCTAGGTTGTTCATGAAAATGAATAATGTGCCAGACCACACAGGCCTGTATCGCCTCTACTTCTTAAACCAGGAATATAGTTGATTAAAGTTCTAGCACAAATATGGGATCATTGCTACAAATGTTGCAAATCAATCGAAACAAACCTATTCGAAATATATTCCAAGCTTCAGTATATTTATGGTAGAGAGGAGCAGTGCTTAAACCATTCATGCTCAAGTTAGATCAATAAATCTATACAGTCGCAAGCACAAAGCTCAATAGATCCCTAAGAGATCATGTTAGTAAAGTTCATTTCAGGGTTTCTAAAAGGTGATTACAAGAATGAAGAGCAACTCTATCGTAAACATTGTGATGATGTCAAAGCACTTATAATGATAACATAATTGAAATCGATGATAAAGCAACATGCACGACTGATAAAAGAGTCGAATAAAATTCACATTGAGTACACTCCGACGATAAAATCGCTTAAAGATTATCTGTTGAAGAAAGAGTCGGGGAAGGAGAAGGTGCAAGGATGTGGACTTGAAGATTTTCGCAAGTTAGGAAATGGAGAATTTGTGGATGCTATTTACAATGTGATGGTCTAGATATAACATTAGAAGTTGAACGGGGTGTGGATAGTTGGCCCTACAAAACTGGCAAGAACACAATAGCCGATATGTCAAAACAAATATTCATTTGGGATGAATTGGAAGATGGAGTTTCTCACCTGTATGTCAAAGTTGCATAAGTTGATGTTATCCCGCAGACTACGATGATGGATGGAATGAATCACTTGCACTTTTTGGAAAAAGCAGAATATAGCGAGAATGAAGAAGTTCATAGAAGGGAGAGGATAACTCTGTCGATGTAATATATAGCGAAACTCAAATGGCTTTCAAGAGCACCTCAGTGGTGATCACGATTAACGATCTGCTGTATGACGAGATGAGCAAAGCTGATTATGACGCTTATATAGAGAGAATTACAGTACTTAAATTTGGGATGCAGCCTTATCAAAGAAGAGAAGCATTCCCATTAAGTACAGTGGATCTAGCAAGACATCTGGACAAGAAATTCGTAGAGAGAGCAAAGCAGATGATACCAACGCACATTCTGATGAAGAGAAGGATGAAAAATACGGTGAAGTTATTTAGGAGAGAAAGTCCAAAGTATCATCCATGTCAATAGACTGAAGATAAATTCCTTATTACATCTTCTTAAGAATTAAAAAAATAAACACATTATACTCAATCTGCGCAGTTGTTTATTTGCTCATTCTTATGTTATAAGCAGATTATTACGCATCTGTTTGGTTGTTTAGTTGCTCAGTAAAAATAATTAATTAGATAAAACTTTAATATTAAATTAATTATTAAAATAATTATTAAGCAAGTAAACTGTTAAAACAGATTGCTTTAGTCCTGTATAGTTGCTCACAAATTTTACTTATGATACACTTCAATACTTGGCTGTTATTATTTCAATCGTTTATCGTCATGCATTTATTTTTCAAATTTACAAATCCAATTTTATTTTAGTAATAGTACAAATGGTAGCAGCTGAGTTCTTCTTTTCTAATCTCTCAGCCATTTTATCAAAAATTAAATTCCTTTAATTTACTTGTATCAAGTCTCAAACATCCAATCATGGTATTTTAAACAAAGTGTATGGAAAATATGAAAATAATTCTTATATTAGATCTTAGCATAGAAATTTTTGATAGTATCTGATGATTCGACAGATAGACACTCATTTCATTTAATAAATAATAAATCAATGATAAGTCAATAATTAAAGTTGTTTAGTTATTATTCATTACATTTTAGATATTTACTAACACTTCCTTTCTTATTTTTACATATTTATATTATGAAGAAGACTTTAAGAATATTATTGCAATAGGTATCTTGGAAAGTATTTGAAATAATAGTTAGCAAAGACAGCAAAGTTAATGAAATAAATTATACTTTAACTAAGAAAAATTATGTTGGAATTATTCTTACTTCACAACAACTATATATCAATATTGCATAATAAAATATAAATCTGTGCTTGTTCTTTGCTTTAAGGTATAATTTAGTAAATTTAACATAATTTTATTCAAAATTATTAACTATTTAGACTATGTGTATTTTAATAATACTATAACATTTATGAGATCAGTTTGTTATTAAATTACATTAATTTTACAAGTATCAATGTTAATATTGTTTTTGTGTTTTTAAAATTAAGCATATCACTTATCTTTACTTTATTATCAAAAAATATATATATATAGGAAATTTTATATTTATTTATTATGCAAAGATCATCTATAAATTGAAATAATGAGAAAGTTAAGCAACCCAAATTATTATTTCGCTTTAAAGACTCAATTACTAAACAGAGACTAACACAACTTATCTTTTTTTCTTCAATCGTCAAGAGTTGCTTATAAACTGGAAATAAGCATCTGGTAAATAAACTGAAACTTGAGAATAGTAAATTTTGAGGAAAACAAGGATTCACACAAGAAATCGTCTTACCGATCTGTTGTGAGAACTCTATCAAGAATTTTTGAAATGAGATAATGCTGAGAGTGATAAAACACTATTTGACTATGGAAGTATTGGACTCCAGAAGACTGTAGAGGTAATGGCAATTATACAAAAACACTAGAGTAAAATAAATACCCGTAGCTGCCGTTGAATACTGATGAGTGACCGTAATACTGACCACGAATTATCTAGCACTATTTATAATTTTAAGGGTAATCAGTGTCTCATACATTTGGCAACTACTGGCTTAACATGCAGAGATATTACCTAGAATTGAACCTAGAATGACGTACATAAAAATTAAAATAGTTTCTTATGGTAAAGCAATACAAATAATCGCAAATGTATAGAAACACTCAGAAGAAAAGTGAAGGATTATGGAAACTAATATAACATTAATTTTATATAAATAAATGATATCCTTACATACTTAAACTGTAATAAGGGACAACCATGTTCAGAGGAAAAAAAACAGCAAAATTTGAAATATAGGGAATCCTAGACAAGAGGATGAATTAATCGAAGCAGGAAAATATTTTTCAGAGTTTTAATGGTATATATATAAAGATACTGGTCAAGAAACTCCAAAGAATGTTAAAAAGACAGACATAGAGAAAGATAGATTAACTTATAACCAGAAAAAATTTAAACAGAATATGCATTTATTCCAAGAAAAAAAGCATTATTTAAACAAAAGAAATGATATTTAAGAGAAGAATAAATAGCTCAACTGATAGAGAAGAAGATTCATAAGATAAGAAAGCATATGGAAAAGATGCAAAGCAGTGAGAGTAATGAATTATAATTAATTTTTACCCATTCTTAGCAGTCTTATTATTAATTTCTTAGTAATTTACAACTAACTAATGAAATATATATTTTTGAAATTCCAAATAATGATTAATTTCTTTATATTAATCTCATTTTTTATTAATAAAGCCTGATAATATTCTTAAAATTTGAACTATAATAATATGAATTTAGGATATAATTCAAAATTATGAATTAATATGTTATATTAAGATTTCTAAAGTAATTAGTTTTAATTATTTTCTTTTAAAATTAAGTCAATATTGAAAAATATAAAATTTTAATAAACACAAAAAAACATTTAATTATTAAAAAAAAGAAATCATTATTTTTTTAAAAAAAATTAGTCAATAATTTCAAAATATTCCAAGAATTAAAGTTACTTTTATAATAAAAAAATTAAGTACTCAGAATGATACACTTTATTAATCCATAATTACAAATTTAAGTATTCATAGAAGCGTATATGAAGATGTTAATGTGCAAAAATATAAACAGTATATCTCATTCTTTTTATTTGAATTTAAAATAGACTTTCATAAAGAAAATAAATAATATTTACTTGGAATAACTCATTGACATTTGAAGAGTTAAAGTTATTTAGTCTATTGCTAATTAACTTAAAACTAAAGCCTAGATAAAATTTATTATTAATGGATTAGTTATAGATTTTTATTTTTTAGTAGCATTTAATGGCAAATAATATGAAATAGTTTTCCATGTTTCATACAATTATCCTATACCTTTATCTATTACATATGATAAAAATTAAATATATTATTATACAGCGAAATATAATGCTATAATTATCGATTTTATAATGGCAATTTTCTTCATTTTAACTCATTTGGTCTTAATAAAGTAAGCAAAAAAAAATAAGCCTATAAACTAAAGCTTACTTTATTAGAAATAGATTTCATAATATACAATAAATTAAAAAATATTTTGAAATAATTAAGAATCAATGATCTATCATGAAAATAAGTTTTTGGAGATCTTTATAAATTAAATCGATTAATACTTTATTTATTTAACAAGCTTACTCTCTTCTAACAGGTTGAAATCTTGCGAAAGTATTGAATAATTATTAACAAAAAATAGACTTTAAAATTTCAATTAAACCCCATTGAGTGAAATAAAACTGGATAGAGGGAATGAAAAATAATTGCTTAAACAATAAAAAAAGTTTATATTTTATCAATTTAAAGAGAAATAATTAAAATACTAGTGTTAGCTTTTCAGTCCTTGAAAGAATAAATCCTGAAGTTTTCTAATTAAACTTAAATATTAGCAGTAATAAAGTTAAAATGAACCCAAGTGGTCTTGATCAGTAATTTAGCAAGAGTGGCACATCATAACTCTAGGTGACAAGGTGCATTTCAACTCAACTAACAAGAAAAAATGGCGAGTTTTCACGGCTCACCTCCAGAGAAATATAGTGAGCATAGTAACATGATTTAATTGAAAAACAATTCAAATTTAAGTTCTGGATCTTAAATAACTAATATAAGGTCTATAAAATACTTCTAAAAGCAAATTAACTCAGATTATAAAGCAGGAGAAAGATTTGGACAAATAGATAATGCTGAACTATTAGACTGAATTTGCGAATAATCCAGCAACATATAAACTTATTCAAAAGGTGAATATTTCTTAAAGAAACATACAGATAATCAATAGATAAAATGCAGATATCCTCTAACTGGAGATAATAGCTAACCCAGATATATTACAGTTTTGTGTCTAGTTAGTGACAAATCTCAACGCAAAGAAAATTGATCGCTTTCCCACACGATAGAAGAAATCAAGTACCTCCCTAACCAATACAAGACAGAGGTATGCCCTTCAGGAACTGACTGTGATTAGAAATTGTAATGCCCATTCGCCCATGAACCGATTGATTTCAGAAACGTCACTAATTATTTCTTTAGTCGCTCAAAAGAGTTAACAAATTACATCATAATCGGTAGGAATTATACAGCTTATGGAAATGGAGCAGTGAGCTCCACATAACTTTCAAATTCGTTTTATGGCTTAGACATCTATGACAACAATATTGGCAAGGTTGTTATCCCATCGGTAATATTAGCGAGTTCAATTTATGAAGTGGTGTTAGATTCCTCTGGGTTATAAGCAAGTGTGTTTTAGATAACATTTGTACACACTTCACGAAAGCTTTAGCAATAACGGAGGAGTATAATGGAATTTCTTCATCAGTAATTATGTAGCATCTTAAACGACATCTTTTAAGATACCAGTAATAGATAGCTGGATGTAATTAAAAGCGTTCAGGAGGATGATTTGCCTCAGGATTCCTCTTACAGACTACTAGTTAATTTAGATAAAAACGCTAAAATTACTATTAACTAGAGAAAAATTTGCAAAGGCAAATACACTGCGAGGCAGAATAATTATTTCTAGCCGAGGGAGCATCCCTCTACGAAAGAAAGTAATATATCATTATTAACGCCTATTGAAAGCCGTGGAGCGAGTACATCATGCATTTGGCTATACAGATCTCGCATATGAGCAGATACTGGCTCCAAATCATTTTCCAAAGACTCTGGTCTCTGCTCTGGATCACCTAAGCTTTAGGAATTATGATAAATAAAAAGACAAAAAAGATAATTATATGAATTTAATTTAGGTTAAATAGAATACTTTTAAAACAAAATCGAAGTGAAACAAATCAAACAGCTCTGCCATTCTTATATTCACCACAATACATATATAACTATTACTGAATATATCATCACGTATTTTCTCTTCCTTTCTTATTCTTTGCGAAGGCTTGGCTAAAGTCAGTCACTTCTCTTGCCAGTTAGACCTCTAAAAAATAAAAGTTTAAATATCTTTTTGTAAATTAAATTTTTATTGAATGAGTAAAAATAGAAGATAAATCCAAAAATTAAAGAATAATCAATAATTATCTTACACTATTTTAATGTTAATTTTAGTAAATATATTTAAACACTATTCTATCTCGAAATTTCAATGCGATAAAGTATTATAAATTACTCATATTATTTAATATCTAAAATAAATGGAATAAAGTTTTAAAATAATCTAATGTTGTCTATTATAATTTACTAATCTTAAATTAAATATTAGAATATAATTAAAATAAGAAAGATACCTTTAAATTTCTTTGTATTAATAGTTAAATTAATGATATAGTTAAATAAACGATATTTAAATATTAAACAACATTAGATTACTTTAAAACTTAGTTCCATTTATTTTGAGGTATAAATAATATTAGTAATTTATAATACTCTATCGCACTCTATCTAAAAATCATTGAAATTTCGAGATAGAATAGTGTTTAAATATATTTACTAAAATTAACATTAAAATAGTGTAAGATAATTATTGATTATTCTTTAATTTTTGAATTTATCTTCTATTTTTAATGAATGAAACTACTCCACCAGCGTCGCCATTAAAAGTATTCTTATTATCTTAATTAAAGTCTTTTTATCATCTATTTTTCTTTTTATTTTCTTAATGTCTGAATATACCAGCTTCTAATAATAATGATATTGGGTCATCAAAATGTCAGTCTGACATTTTCTTAGAAATCTTGATGCTTGATTATCTCGGCTTTTAGGACAATTGTTTAAGTCAGACGAAGAATCGCGTTATGCCCTTAGCAGCCCCCTATTTAAAAAGCGAACTTTCGCTTTTGTTTTCGTTTGTAATACTCGTTTGGAAACATGCTTTTCACTAATCACAAAGGTAAGTCCATGACTTTATATATCAATTTATTATTTATTCTTCTTTATATAATTACTTTAATTTCACAGCGCACCTACATCTACCAAATTTCATTGATATATTTGCATGGTGTGTACCCCGTGTTGCACAAAAAAGTTGTATAGATGCTATTTAGTGTACAAAAGTAGGAATAAGACCAACCAAACGAAGATGAATAAATGGACCCAAAGAAATAAATAGAACAAGAATCTACTTCAAAATTAATCAGCAAATCATTTTATCTAAATCAAAATGTTTCATTAGAGGGGGACTCATTGAGGAACAGCGTATGTGAAATGAGCGCAGAGTGATAAAGATGTGCAAGATCCTGAGAGAAAAAACGAGAGTGTTATGCAGTTTAAGAAGTCTGCTCCGATAAATAGTACCTAAATGTCTGCTACGTGAGGGAAAGAAGGCAATTGAAAATGAGCTAATTGATAGATAAAATTTATTTACAAAAGCTAAAATTCTTGGTTCTCATAATGAGGACATGCCTGTAGAATAGACAAGATCATCTGGAATCGCTTTGAAGCAACTTGAATGAATGAAAAGTGAGGAAATTTGCAAAGCCCCTTTTGATCATTAATAAGTATTCCTTCTAATTGGCAGCTCTAACTTTGTTTCTTATCTTTGAACTTTTAAAATTTCACATTTATCACACTAGCTAGATATATCTCAAAATTATATTTATCATGTGAAATAATCATGTTACGACCTAATGGTAAGTTGTAATGGTAAGTTGGGAGCATAGGCACGAGCCATTTAAGTACCCAGGAGTTTGAAACCGTGATGGCACACGGCTTTTACGAGATAAGACCTGGATCTGAGATCCTCCAAAGAATACTTCAGGCAAGGTATCGGAAGACTACGCTAATAAATACGTAGACCGTTAATAATATAAGTCGTGTTAAAATCAAATGATTCACCTATTCTTGCAACCTAAGGTTGAGTGCATCAAAGATAGGGTGAGAGTTAAGAAATAGACCATTAGGATCTCATATTGGACTATATTTACTGTAGGCGAGAGACAATCAAAACCCCAAAACCCCTTAGTGAGGTTTATAAGTGCTTTGATTAGTAGGGTAAAGTTGGGGTTTTATTAGGGTTAGTAGAGAAAT
>ARYC01002832.1:0-73198 GCA_000711775.1 Oxytricha trifallax | reverse complement strand
AAAATACTCCTAATGAAGTTTTGTTTCTCTAGGAGGTCCTCCAAATCAAGTTTGAACTTAATTTGGAGGTAAAATTAATTAACATTTTTTAATTTAATATGCTCCTAATTAAAGTTTTAACCTTAAAATTTAACTCCTAATAATGTTTGAACTTAATTTGGAGGACCTCCTAAAATAATTAAACATTATTAGGAGCAATTTAATGCAGAAAGTTTGATAAAAATGGAATTCAATCTGTGAAACTTGGAGCAATTTTTTTCAATACTTCTCCACATATCTTTTCAAGGTTGACCTACAGTAGGTCTTCCCTATTAAGTAGTAAGATTTTAATAACTTAGAATGGATATCCATAATTTTAAATTTCATTAACATTTCGAGAAAGAGGAAGCAAGATGGAGTCTATGAATGATGTTTTGAAAAGAATATAATCTCAAGATTTAATAGGAAAATTTCGAAGTAAAGAGGACCTTTATAGATATTTGGTATAGCAAGGTAAATTCTTAAGTAAGATTAATAAATTCATTATAGTTGGATTGTTCTTTCCGATTTAGGAGGGAACTAAAATCTCATTCTTAAAAGCCTTACTGAGTGAAGAGAAATAAGCTTTTAAGTCTAATGAAATTAGGATGACAGAGATACCTAACTACCCTGACATATCAGTGACAAACCTATATGACGATGCTATGAGTGATCCGGACGTAGCTCTACCTTCCATCAAAGCTACAGCTCTCTAATAAGTTGCCAGAGAGAAACTTCTTCTTTGGTGTTATTGGAACTTTGAAACCTGAGTACTTAAATGAAGTTATTTAAGAAGCTCATAAGAAACGCTACAGCATTTCTCCTGAAAAGAGAAGCAATGTATTAAAATAAGTGACACCTGGCTGTTGGAACTTCAAAAGCATCCTTTCATCTCAAGTAAGCTTAGTCTTCTAACTTTATAGAAAAACGTGGTATTGCTATATACTTGATGAAAGAGGCAGCAAATTAAAAAGAGAGAGAAAGTCTCAAGTAAAACATGAATTGAGTAAGAGGCTCTTCAAAGATTTATAAAAGCCAGAAGAGATGAGCAAATGAACATAGATGCAGGAGCTGGCACTAAGAGAAGAAATATAGGCCCAAGCAAGCCTTAAGAGGAAGAAAAGAAAAAGAAGCCAAATCCTTTACGGGCAAATTTAATATGTGAACTTATTCATTCGCTTAAATCTAAAACTTATTTATATACACAAAATCTCCCTTCTCTTGAGCATACTTTAGCTTAATCATCGCTGACTCTCTTAGCAGCACTCTTAATAAAATCTACTGTATCTCTCTTCAAGTCGTGCATCAAGTGATAGAGTAGGAGTTTCTTGTAGTAGCCTTTCAATAACCCCCAATATAATTCAATTCATTAAACTAAGGGCTGTAGAACATTAAATACAGGTGTTATGTTTAGCCTTTCATATTCCTTCCTTGAGTCTTTAGTTTTATGAACTGACAAGTTATCAACGAATAGAATAAGCTCTTAGTCAGCGTACTTATCTCTGAGTTATTGCAAGAACTTAATATATTAATCAGTCTTTATAGAACGAGGGTGAATAACATAAGTTTCGAGGCCACTATCTTCACTTATTCCTCCAAGAATAGCATGAGTTTATACCTTAACCTTTTAGTCATAAACTTCTAAATTACTATACCTCTTGTACCAAGACCTTGATATATAGGTATTGACTGTAAATACAGCTTCATCAGCGTGTATGAATTTTATATTATGCTCTTAAGGCCTCTGCATTTAATCGAATATATAATTTAAATTAGTCTTATAAAATGGAACATTAAAGTCAATCACTCTCTTAATGCGATTGACTGTCTTGTAAGATATTCCGTTCTTTTTATATATGTTAGCTATCGATTAAGTAGAGATGTGAAGCTCAGGATATTGCCGATGAAACATCACAGCCCTCTTGGCTAGAGAGAAATGAGCCCAGTATTTAAGAGTATTATCATTACTAAGATAATCGATATGATGCTGCTAAATTTAAGAGGTCTTTTAGGCTAAATTAAGTTGCTATCTCTTTAAATTCAATGCTTACAGACAGTGAGTCCTCACAGTTGCACGAGATTTATGGAATAGTCTTGTTATAGTCGTGTAATTTAGAATAAGTTTGAGTTGATCACCTTAGTCATTACAACCATATCGCAATTTAAATAGTATATATATATATACTCACTGTCATAAACTTACCCCAAACCTCGCATATAATAACTTAAATTACATATATTAAATCATTAAACCCCAACATAAACCCTATAAAAATCCTAATATAGTATGCATTAATAGTCTACTTTTATCAATCAAAAACTCAATCAAACTACTGAAATGGTTTTGGGTTTTGAATGGCGTGTGGGTGATAGAGGAAGAAGTAAAGATAAATATATTATTATAAAGAAGGTTGGAAAATCCACATAATAGCAAATATAAAAAACTCATAAGGAAATTACTCCGTTTATAGTCGAATTTTTATATAATTTATTTAAACTTGAGAAATAAAATAAAGGCGTTTCCAAAATAAAGTGCTCAAAATTTTATATAAATTTTTTAAAATCCAAAATTTATTTAGAATTTTGCAATAAAAAACTAAAAATTGACACCGGGTTTTGGAAAGTTCTCAAGCAAATCGCATACTTTTTGTCATTTTCGAAAAAATTAAAACTGCTCTGCGAGACGTCTCGACCCTACACTATTGTTAAATATGGGGAGCTGATCACGAATACGCCATTATAAAGACGATTAAGACAAGGTATGACCACAATTCTAGACCGGGAAGATTTGATGTGTCTCAAATGCTGTTCTCGTAGGCTTAGTGTCCTCGTAGGTCGTAGGTGATATGAGAACCCCCTTTCGTCACTATCCAAGCTACTAAGCATCTTTATCATGAATTTCCTCGGTAAATCCAAGAAAGCATTGAGAAAAAAATTAATGGTTCGCGAGATAGCTTTGCCAGAAGTTCATCGCAATTCTACTAAAAATGCTATTCTTTGATATGTCTAAGTCTCATAATATGTCAAGTAACTTCCATGATTAAGCTATCTGTCCCTTCCCTACTAGTGAAGAAAAATACTCAGAGAAGATATTGGGTTATTAGATATATTAGATCTACAGATGAATGGGTTGGTGATTTGTTTATTTAGGCTTTCTTTCATTATTCTTTGGAATTGGCCCACTTACCTTACAATAAGGGACTTTTGTCATTTCAAAAAAATTAGAAAAATTTAAGTTAAATATGATTGAGAAAAATCTTAAATTTATGATGGATTCATTTATTAATTTATAAGTATTTTTTTTTTAATTTTCTTTTTGCTTATCTTAATTCATTATAAATATATTAAATATATATAAAACCCCAAATCTATTATTTACAAAACTTAGGTGACGATACAAATTAATAAAGATATATTTAATTATTAAAACTTTTTGGTTACTGTTGTATTTTAGAAGAGGGGCCTGTAGTAGTAGTAGTATAGGCATTTCTACTAAAGCAACCAAAATGACGATATCCCTTATTTAATAATTATAACTTCATCAGAACCTATAATAATACTTTAGATTCCTTAAAAAACACACAAATCCAACAGATGAACCTACGGCTTCTTAATTATAACGCCCCACTCAACCAGCAAGACGACCCATAGTTGCTGGAGGACCTATCAGATAATTTACTACTTAAAAATTTTGAGTTCGATGATCTCCTGCTCAGCAAGACAACTTTTAAACAGCGCCTGAGCATTCTCATGGATAATTTAAAGTTCACAAAGAGACCAATAAGCCATCTGAGGGTAATAAATGGTATCTTGGGCTCGCCCTCCACGCGCTGCATTGGATTGATTGTCGACGAGGCTTTGAATGGGGTTTGTAGTATCGAGAAGGAAGATGGAAGGTGCCTTATTGGATTTTCTTATGATGATTTGACACACTACCAAACCATGGGAAACATCTTCTATCCCACTACGGATATCTCAGCACCTCTATTAAGGTAAGATTCTAGCCTTAGTTGTTAACACCATATGTAGGAAAGGAACATTATCATACCTATAATAAGACTATTGCTTTGAGGCCGTGACTCCCAGCAGGTACCTCCTTAAAGGATGCTTTAAGGACACCATTGACACAGGGCTGCCAAGCTTGTTGGCATCCCGAAAACTCATGAGTAGCAAAAGGCACAAGACTCTCTTGCAAAAGCACGAAACTCAAGTGCATTCCGCTTAGTGAAAACTATATTACTCAAGTGCAAAAGCTATTAGCATAAACCCCATCTAAATAAAGATTCTAGGCATCCTAGTCTATTACAGTAAACTGGTCTATTTGAGGGATGCACTCTACAAGGTCCTAAAGCAAGAGGATATAACATTCTTTTCACTGCATGAAGCCGACTTATTAGAATTCTGAGGGTCGAGTGATTTCGAATATTTCAACTACCTGTCGTCACATGCTATCGTAAACCTTCAATATTCTTTGATAAGTAGACAGCTGCCTGTTCAGATATTTTTAACTCAATAGCTTAGGCTATGCTCTCTCGATCAATGTACGATTCGACTATGGTGGTTTGCTACAAATCTTAGAATTCACCTGCGACAAGCTCTGTGTAAAATTCACAATTAGAAAATCCTAATGTGATTTTCTCTTAAGCTTGACATTCTGATTGTCTCCCACTAATTAAGATCCAATCAAGAATAATGGAACAGTGGACAACATCATGAACAGAGCCTCTAATAGAGACAAGTTCCCCCATGTCAGTAAGCAGGGAAAGGCAAAGAAGGGAACGCGTCGTGCTGAGATTAAGATGGACCTGGCCATGCTCATGCAGAGCTCCCCCACATCTTTCTCAGTTCCTGCAGAGATTCAAGGCCGCCCTCACTAAGGACACCGTGGATTCATTGATGAAGGAAGCATCGAAATTCAGACAAAAGGATGAAGAATGCGAAGAAATCAAGGACCTGGACAGGGAGAGGCAAGAGCAACTAAAGACTTTGAGAGAGATGATCAAGAATTTGTGAAGTGATTTAAGTAGTAGTAAGTTAAGATCAATTGTATTTGTATTAATTTGTATCGTCTACAAAAAATTGTAAATAATAGCATTGGAGTTTTATATATATCATACCATTTTTTTCAAGATTTCTTTTTATAAACCAAATGATCTGAAATTTTCCAAAATCATTATTAATCTTATTAGAACCAAATATAATTTTATTTTATATTTATATTATTTGCATTTCCCCTTATTGGCTTTTTTGATTTATTGCAAATATTTTTTTGTATAAAAAATATTTATCTTTATAAAAGTCTTTTAAACTTAGATTTTTTTTATTTCTCCCTTAATGAGTACAATTAATCAAATTTATGGATATTATTGAAAATCTTAATTATTAATTGACACCAAAATAATTTATATAGCTTTACTAATAAATATCCTATGTATTTTTATATTAACTTTATTTGGTATTGCTGCCAAGATTGTTTTAAAAAGACCAATGTCTTTTTAAATCAGAACTAAAAAACGAAGGTTTAAGAACGCTGTTAAAAATAGCATTTGTTTTATATTTAGTACCGTATTTCGAACCACTAAAAATTGTTTTTATTGCTAAACTTAAATTGCGAGCTTTGTTAGATTCTTTCGACTTAGAGTTAGTTTTGAATTTATTTAATAACGATTCTTTAGTTGATTTTTTATTAATTTTTTTATTTTTTAAAGTTAAAAAAGGTCGTTGTTTTTTAAAGTAAGAAGTTTAAAATTCGATGCAAAAAAAAAATTAATCCAGTTGTGGATCAATAAGTTAAATATTATAAAGTTTTATTTATATATATATTATTGCTAAACACTTATATGTATGATTTTATTGATAATAATGAACGTATAGTTGTTGCAAATATAAGTGAGTATGATGGAGATGTATATAATTTATTACTTTTTATTGGCAATTCATAAGGAATATCCTATACTCGACAAATAATATAACAAGATATAGTTAAGAATTTAATATAAAAAAAGTTATCACAATTTATTAAATTCCTGGTTCAATCGTTTGCAACCCTAGAAACGGTAGTAACAGAATAATTTAAACCGATTAAAGACGGGTTGTTGATATCATTTTTCATACTTCCATTAATAAAGCAGCTAGTAGCGAGCCTATAATAATAATATCACTCTCATCAAAATTATCATTCAAATAATTAATAATCTAAGAATTAAATTTAGTTTTTATTGTTTTTAATCAGTTGATATCTTAAATTTCATTAATATTTAATAACAATACAATTTTGTTTGCAGTTTCTCTTTATCTTATATAATTAGTGAACGAAAAATTAGAGAAAGAAAAGAACAACAACTAAAGGGATAGAAATACCGGCAGATAGAAAATAATGACAATAAGAAACTGAGATTCTGGAGGAAGGTGTGTAACCATAGAGATTGAAGCAGAAACCAATAGGCTTTAGTAATAAGGAACAAGGAGATTAATAAAGTTTTACTTAACAAGCAGATGGGGCACAAAAACAGATTGAAAATTTATAAATCAAACCAAAGTCAGAAAATAAACGAATTCAAAAGCCAAAGAGCTTAATTGATAAAAATGTGGATGGGTAAGAGTGTGTAATGGGAGAGACTAGGGGAAATTCAAAAAATCATCGACATGCCAGAAGTAACTTTCTAAGGATTTAATATAATCAATTACTTTAAGAAAAGATGGGCTCCAACACTATCGAGGACGATCACTTTAATGTGCTGCCCAAGCGCAAGAATTAAGTTGGAGAAGGAATTTGATAGAAGGTACGATGAGAGATAAACATTGAGGAATAGAGAAATGAGAGAGAGAGAGAAAGATTGTAATGAGAAGAAAAACATGAGCAATTGAAAGAGATCAACCAAGAGTGGAAACATATTGACTTGATCCCACTGAACAACATCTCGGAAGAAACAGTTTATATAACAGCAAAGCAGATTGAAGAAGCACAATTCAATCAAAATTATCTAACATTCATTATAATGCTACCAATATTCGTGGACAACAAGAGAATACAATCGCCAGAGAAGAACATAGGTTCCAAGAATTGGAAAACAGATAACGGTAGGTTCTGGAGAGATACAGAAACTTTGGAAGGAATAATTATCCCCACAAGTTGCCAAATCAATTTAAATAATTCCCAAGAATTGGGTGGTCCTAAAGATTAATAGTGGAACTAAACTTTTGAGATATATAGCATTAAGAGAGGAATAGGTAGTTTTGCATTTTACAAAAAGATATAGGCAAAATAAGTAAACTTGCTTCGAAGACGGTTGGTAATGATTTCATTATTAACAAGCTATATAGCATGGCCTAAACAAATTAAGTGGTAGAACCCGAGGACAGTGATATACTAGAACTCCTAATAACAAATCACCTCGCATAAGAGCTGCCACGAGGTATTAGAGTGTACGAGACCTGGTATTTCAAATCTTTGAAAAGGACTGGGGAAATATGCAATGATAACTATATCATGTTCAACATGTAGTTGGTATTAATGAAGATGGAGATCAGTACATCAGGAGTTGTGCTAAGCAACAAAAAGATTGCGAGTGACTGAGAGAAGAAAAATTATTAGATATGTCAGCAGGCTAGCGAAGTGAATGCTGCAGTAATGATTATTCAACTCCTAAATTGATCAGCGGGATGATATAATAATAAGAGAGGACCAAAATGAGATAGAAAAAGAGTTTATAGCATACGAATCCAAAATCAAGGAACTAATCGAGGAAATCCCCGAAGTAGAAGAATTACTCTTCACCAAGTAGATGGAGCATTAGCAAGAGAGGAGTGAGGAGAGCATGGTCAAAGGGAAACGCCTATGAGGCTGAGAAAAACAAACTAGAGAGTGCTAAGGAACAATCAAAAGCAATAGACAACTAAGAAGAGAATGTGGACAACAATGGTAATTGAAGAGAACAGATATTTAAGATTGAATAGCAGTGAACTACAACTGAAAACATGTCCATAAGATCTGATTTCCTGTAAATTATACTTCTGGGTAATTGTGCCAAGTTTTCATTTCATATTTTAATATAACTTAAAATATTTTACTGCTATTATATCATACTATTAAGTGATTATAATTATATTAAAATAAGTATTTTAAGTATATTTTATTATTTGATTATAAAATGATATGGGTATGTAAATAAAATTATATTGAAAAGATATATATATAAGATAATAATATAATCTTTCAAAACACCTTTTTCTCTTCTAATAATATCATAATTTGATTAAGTATTTTGTTTTTTAGTCTATATTGTGTTTTCAGTTTTAACAATGTTAACATATTTTTGAACCTATCACTACCATTATATTTAATTATATTTAATTAATATATCCTATTATTATGTAAACTTCTCATCATAATGCATTAAAAGCTGATTATTCTTTAAAATAGAATGCAGTATTGATTTAATTCTATCTATATTTAACGAAAAAATTTAAATCCCAATCTCATAAAAGTATATATTGGATAATTTAAAACACTTTCTTAATTACTTTTATCTTATAGTTCCACTTTGATATTGATAGCATTGGCTTCAAAAAGACAAGAGTTTAGTATGTTTCAGGATATAGATCACTATCAATGTTAATTAAGTCAAAGAAATGATTTCATTATCCCATTATCATCCAAACAAGTATTTTAATCATACATTGCGGAAATATTATAATAAGAATGAATAATGCTTCACTGGAATATGTTATTTTATAGTTGATCTTTAAAAGTTCTCAAATATATCCTAGCCATTAAGAAATAAAAAATATTTCTTTTTTAAATTGTTGATAAATCTTCTATAAGACTCTCTAAGCAGCGTATCTTATTGGGTAGTCATTCAATCTTGATAAAAATATTCTTAAATATTCTTGCTCAAACTGAACGCCAACTTCAATAAACAGACCATCATCAATACAGAGATCAACTGTATTTATGGGGGAAATGTATAAGACTTTAGAAATAGAAGGAAAAACACTTACTTAAGATTATATTGAGGTTAAAATAAATTATATGTTAATAAAATATTAATATTTGCAAACGATCAACCAAACTTATATTAATTGTTGATATATTACTCTGAATTCATGCTTATATATATATATTTATCGTTATTAAACTTCATTTCGATTGTGCCTTGTTTCTTTCATATCATTATTAAATAAAAATATTAATTCATAAGACTATACTGACTACGAAGGAAATGACTAATTACCCGTAGTTTCTTACATAACTCGTTGATGAAACTAATGTTCTTCTTGTGAAACGCTATTTCACGTATTTAATAGTCATACTGTTAAGAATATAACTCCTTGCAGTGCAACTGTTATTGCAGTATGCATGGATGTATTTTTCACCCTAAGAAGGTTTAAACTGTATAAAGAATTCAAGACTGTTCTTTTGGAGACTACAATTCAAAGAAGCCTGAATGATGTAGAAGAGGTAAGGTAGACAGTTTAGTTAGCCCATCATAGAAACTCTGCTATCCATTTTAGGTATTCTAGAGCTCAAAGTGAATCCGTAATATTGAAGGTTGTATGTAACTGGGCATTTAAATAATATAATATATAAATAATCAAACTAACATAATAAATAAATGAATAATTTAAATATAGTTTAACCATTAGAAAATAAAGTCCAACTAACTAAATAGGAATCCAACAAGATTATTTCAAACTACAGTTAACTTGCCACAATGCTATGATTAAAAAGTAAGTAGCAGACATCAACAGTAAGATCAAACAACTTACTATTCTCAGGAGTAAAGTGACAACAATGTTACAAGTAGAAAACGCAAAGCAATGGTCATAAATTACCATAAGAAGTCCATGTCAAGGACAAGCTTGAAGTTTATGTCATCGCAAGTAATGAATAATTATACTAAGCTACAATATCTTCTTGATAAAGGATAAAGCACATTCTATGTTAAGGTTAACGATAGTGGATATAGTTAAACCTATTGTGTCATTATATTAGGTTAATTCAATGAATGTTAAAAAAACATGCATAATTTTAAGGAGAATCAGAAATATAAGAAATGATAAATATAATTAGATAAAAGATTGTATGATATCTTGTTTCAAGATAAGTACAGCTTAATTTAAACTATTCACACAAAGCATCTGTGGTTAATAATCAAAAACAAAATATTTAACAATAATCAAGTTCATAGATGCCCACAGAAAATATATAGTAAATTTATTAGGTGTAACATAAAACACCTAATTATCTTGAAATAAAAATTAATGACTTGCAGGAAAATAATATGGACCTGTTGATGTTAGTTGATAAGATCATATTGAAAAACCTTCAGAAGAGATTTTGGTCAGTACTGATCACATGGAGTAAATGAGGTAGAAGATAAGCTAACTAGATTAGTTAAGAACAATACTCAATATGAAAGGTATAGATTATGAATAAAAACTAGCAACAGTAAGCATTAAATCATTGTTTAATAATTAAAAAAATATAGTAATACTAGCATGATCCGAAGGTCTATCAAATCTGATTCTACATCGATGAATCAATAATGTCAGAGTAAATGATTTAGCTTAAGCACTAAAGCAATTAACTTCTAGCATAAAAACTTAATGAATACAGCTTCTAAGAACAGACATCAGTTGAAAAAATAAGATAGACAATAAAAGCATGAGATATTAAAGCGTAGAACAAGTTAGTCAAATTAGGCAGAATAGACTATTTGGTTAAATAAGAATAAGTCAAAACACATAGTAGGTTAAGACCCATATTCAAAATATAAAACCTCAAGTTATTGCAAAGTTTTAGTACAATTGAGGAAATCTATAACATTAACAGTAAGTTGAAGATTTAATTAATTAATTAAGAATAAAATATATGTTAAAGAATAAACGAATACACTATTAATGAATTGCTAAGAAACGATGCTTTTAATTACCTACACAATCTTATCTCAAACTTGATTTTCTTACATATCAAATCATTCATTTATCAATAAAATAAGCAAAACAAATGTGTTGCTATAATAGTAGTTTGAAATTATCCTCTCTTAGCCATATGAATATATATATTTCTTTTAAAATTTCATTAATTTACTTTATTATAATTTTTAGTTATTTTTAAAATATAGAGGGAATTTAACAGTATACATAAAACAACCCCAGTTTCTTGCCTCATTATTTTACTTTTGACGCCAGTATGTTATTCTAACTGAGTATTATAATTAATGTCATTACTACAACACTCTCAATTTTACACCTTAGTTAATGGCAAGTTAAACTGTAAATATTTACTTTAGTATTATTTGCATTTAATATCTTGCTAAATAATCTCTATAATTAAAAATAAAATATTTAAAAAATATCCAAAATAAGACTGAGTTTATATATAAAATATAATATTTATTTAGGGAAATCAGGATTTGCAATGATAGAAGAAGCAATGATCAAAGTGCAGAGACACATGTGGTTGAGAATGAATGAAGAGATGGGGTCCCACAACTACACCCAAGCTACTCATGTGGATACTTGGGATGAGATAGTTCTGGAGAACTTCAGCAAAACTGAGATGGAGAAGTTTATGGAAAAACAAAAAAAAGAAGATTTTAGTGGACTTGAGGAAGATTTCTCATAGATTGAAGGGTACCTGCTTATCTAGAAAGCCATTACTGAAACAGAAAGAGCAATCAATACTCAACAGGAAGTGAGAGAATGAATCCATAGAAAGATGTTTGATCCCTGAGAAATTTACAATAGGATAGTGAGACATGGGAGAAGATACAGTAGAATTGAAGGAGAAACATGAAGAGTGAGAAGGAAATGAGAAATAGATAGTGAAGTATCACTGTAAGGCTTATTCAGTACCACTGAGTGAAATGATTTGACTTTATGCACTTTTTAAAGTAATTATTGATATATTTTGCATTTTACCTAGATAATTTACTGCTACTATTATTAATAATTACAATTATTTTTTCCTAAAACTAATGCAAAATTAACAATGATCACTTTCATATCATAAAAATTCTATAAAATTTAATGAAATTAGTAAATAAGTATAAACTGAAAGTCATATGTAATAAATAATTGAACTTAAGGTTGATAATTTAATTATTTTAATTAAATAACTCAGTTATTATTAACATGGAGAACTTTGATTTGTTATACTTGAGGGAGAGACACCTTTGCAAATAACAACATCACAAGTTTGCCAAGCCAAATCACCAAAGGTAATATAGTTAGTTTCTTAACTTGATAATATTTAAGGGGATCGACTAAGGAACATGATCAAAACCAGGCCGCAAATGAGACACCACCCTTGCCATTACTCATTGCAAACTATGAGAAGGATCTATGATCATTTGCTGGTTTATCAGGTTAGGAGATCGAACCAGGCAACCTCCTACTATTGGACTAGCTGCCACCAACCATTCGACTTGCCCTTGATCTTAAATGGATTTATCAATATTTAAATTAATATTATTGTAATTAAAATTTTTAAAATAAATTAAATATAATACGTTGTTCACTTAAATTATTATAAATAAATATATTAAATTAAAACTTTAAATTATTTAGAGTAAATTAAATAAAATTTTTATGGACATTATACAATTGTAAAAATCAATTTTAAGCAGTCTCACTTATATGCTGGCATTGATATTTTTAATACTACTAGTTTGCAGATGTCTTAAGTACTCTGGCTTGAAAGATGAGCTAAAATTTATATGTTTTATTTCTTATTTTTTATTGTTTATGTGTTTTCTATAGTTCACTATGAATAATTTTAATTTGTCTACGATTCAGAATTCATAAAATTGTTTTCTTCAAAGGACTATTTCCTTGTTAAATAAAAAAGATTTCAACACTTTTATAATCAAGCATTTTGTTTTAGCTTAAATGCTTAATTTTCGTCATTTTGTATAAATCTTTATTTTAATTTTATATAAAGTATTAATTTATATTAAATAAGAAACAAAGAATGGATATACTAAGCAAATTGCAAAGGGACACCACATTAAGTGATATTAAGAACAATGACTTCTCACACCTGACATAAAATATATTTAACCTTATAATAGCCTAAAAACTATGGGGTCTCTACTTACTTGAAATAGTTACCTTTGTCGCCAGTAAAATCATCAGGAAAAGCTACTCAATAGTTAACTAGTTCCAAGTCCATCTATCAAAGATACAATTTAAAGGCTACAAGAACTGTGAAGTAGTCTAACGATGGAGCTAAAAACTGTTCTAAATGACGAGACTAGCATCTATTAATAATAAATTCATAAGACCCAAACAGACTCCTAAATAGACCCTCAGCATTCCATACAAGGTCATTTAATAAATACACGAAGAGCGATTAGCTTCACCACCATGTAAAATATCTGTCAAATGCCTAACTAGCAAACATCGCTATGTACTTCCCATAATACTCCCAATCGATGAGTCCCTAGAATCAAATACAAACACCAACCTCACAACAAAAAGAGTCATAAACTCGGACGATGAGGAAAACTGGAGTTCAGTAAAAGAAAAACAAGTTTATGATGAGTACGACAAATCCAGTTTATACTTTGAGGAATCAAGCCAATTTAGCTGCTACTAAAAAACTTATTTAGAATGGGACAAGATTTATTTACACTAATCCACCATTTTAAATTTCTGATTAAAATTCAAATGACTTTAATGATGTCAAAGAGATAATTGATAACTAAATATGAGATTAAAAAACATCTTTATTTAAAATTAGTACTTAATGATTAAATAAATTATAAAAAAAACACAAATGATTGAGACGTGGAACATAGTGTCCCATCACCACCCCTCTTTTAGAGATTTTTCATCAATTGAATAGATGAGCAATCATTACGAAAGCTCTGATGACATCAAATACCTTTCTTAATGCCGAGATGATATAACTTCCTAAGTTTTATCATAAAAAAATAATAAGTAAGTGACGAAGACTAAGCCAGCCGAGATGAAGAAGTCGAACCCATTGAATATCATTGGCTTCCCTTCCATCAAGGGTTGAGTATACACCCCAGAGTGGCAACAAATATTCATTTTTCAGCCAACTCATGGAATAAGAAGAACAATACTATTTCCAAGATTCAACTGCATTTCGTAGCCAATATAATACACAAGCTACCACATCCCTTGCTTTCTTCTCTTCATTTTAAAGAAGAGTTCTCCAAGTAAAAGAGGAAAAAGAGGAACAACAAAGATACCCTGTCTAAAAATGGGACAATACCTCATTGTACTAATAAATAAACGTGCTTAAATAACCAGACTACACCACCTAGTATTTGAAGATCTGTTAATTATTATAAGCAATTTCAGATCTAACAAACTACTAACAATTTTATGGGAAAACCTAGAGCCTATCTACTACCCGCTACTAAATAGCAGCTAGGGCAACCCCTAAGTCTTATTTAATATAAGATATAAGAGCCCCCACCTAGATAGAGGCACGGACCCTATACTTAACAAGGTATAAACATTTACCCCACACACAAACAAACGATAGCTACTATGAACACCAAGCGACTGAAACAGCTTCTCGAGCATATGATACTACTATTCAATACTTTAGACTCTCTTACCAGAAAATACAACTACTCAAAATCCCATAACTCATGGATTAACTTAATCAAATCATAATATTAATATTTAAACCATTAGAAATTCAAGAAGATTTAATAGGATATCAACTTTAATATTCAAAGAAATAGGGGAATATATAAATATAATAATAAATTATATATCATATAATGGATATCTGGAGCATTGTCATGGAAGTTCAGATCTTGAAACTAACTAAACAGGAGAAATATATAAACAAATTAATTATTAAGTGGTTTGAACCTCTTCATGAACTGATACAAGATAAAACTGGTAAAAGTAAATCTCTTCTCAGTCTATTCATCCTCGAGAGCTCAAATGAGTTATTGAAACAGCTCTCAATTGATCATTTTTTAGTTTGTAAATCTCAATAGATTTTTGACGAACAAAAAGAAATATATTAATAAAAACAAGATGAAATAGAATGAAGAATAATTAATAGAGAGATGAAGGAGATGATGATACAAAAGATTCATTCAAGCAAAGATTGACGATATCTTCTATGGAACTTCCGACTATCTATAAATAAACAAGTACAAAGACCGTTTTGGTTTCTCGGTTATAAAACAGCCAAAATGAATGAGTCACATGAAGGCAAACGGATAAAGCGCCAGTTAGCAATCATTAAAGGACATCTAATCTTTATATTACCGCTAGGTAATCTTGGAGACCCCAATATAAGTTATTTTATATAATTTTAATTTTATTAATAATAATAATAATAATATGATCACATTGAGGTCTCTGGGGACCCCCGATCAAAAAATATGTTTAATATATATAAGGGTCAAGCCCTTTTAATCATAGTTAATCAGACTTCGTTCTATTGCTCTGCAATGAGTTGTCCGGCCACAAGTGGGTTATATTTGTAGTAATCCCTCAGGTGGTCTTCGTGAAGAACCTCTGTTCTATTCGAAGGTTCCGAGACTTTACCTGTTAGCTCTGCCAATATGTTTACTATAGCTTAGTGATCATCCTCTTCAATTAGATTGAAGATAATTCCTAAGATGATTCTAATGATTGAAAAATTATCGTTCTTGAGACTCCTTCTGATTAGAATAGTATCTGATCAGTGTATACTAGCATTTTATAAGCCAAAGGGCCATCATTGATAATACCTACTCCAGGTGGTAGGTATCCTCTGGTTTAGGGAATTTTTGTGATTAGTTGGAACCATTCTTCCGGGTCTCCTGTGTCTACATCTTAGTTTTCGAGTACTAACAATACTCTGGTTTTGTCTAGTCTACTCCAACATAGCAAGTTTAAGTATATGATAGGGATTTTTAAGATATCCTTGGTAAGACTTTGTCCAAACGATTACCAATCTTATTTTTATGTTAGGTCTAAATCCCCATAGACATTAGTAGGGAGTGAAATTTGTAACATTCTTCCCATGTTGCTAATCTCAATCTCCGTCCAGTGTTGTTCTGTTATAATACCTTTTATGTCTTTAGCTTCCATATACTTTTAATTTAAATCTTTAATAATTTACTATTTTTTTTCTTATTATTTAATAGTAAGTGCGTCATCAGTTTAAACTTATACGTCATTGAATAAATTTTTAGGTTATTCCCGTTATGCACTTGAAAGTTTAAATTCTGCAGTTTGGTTGGGGAGGTTATTATGGAACTCGTCTGCCATCTCTACATCTTGTGTATTGGGTTTTGTGGAGTTTTAGGAAAGTTTATTTTCCTCTTGAATGTTTGTGGTGCGTAGGTCTTCTTTATCTATCTCTTGGAAAACTTTTACTAGTCTTATTAATACCATGTTTTTATTTCAAAGTTTGTGGTATTGTGAAGATCTTCACTAGATCCGCTGTGTTGAATACCAACCTTGAGTGCCATTCTTTCATATTTAGTACCCTTTCAATATTGGACTTGTTTGAAAAGGCCAGTGTAATGGCTGTTGTAACTGTTTGAATTATGGTAAGCTAGATCTGTAAAATACTGTTTCTTTAGTATTACTACTTCTTATGGTCTAAGCCAAGCACGAAGTATAGATCAAAGAGTTCTTACTTTGAGGTGACATTGATCTTGGTAGCCGCTAGTTTAATAAAGAAGCTTTTTTATAGAGATAAATTGTGGCCTATAACTTCATTGAAGAAGTCTATTAGTTGAAGTTAACTCCCCCTTGAGATGTTTTCAAGCCCCTTATTATGAGCTTGATATACCCCCTATTATTTATCTTAAGTATCTTTTAGGGATGGTCCTTATGAAGTCTAATTGCTCCTTTAGGTCAGGGTTCTTCTAGATTGCCTTGTTGAGGAAGTAGATCATTCGTACCCTCAGAACAAGTTTCAATCTAATTTAATAATAATTTTATTAATAATTAAATTATAGATTACTAAATAATATCCAACCTACAGTCAATGTAGACTATCTCCTCACTAGAGAAGTATGTGTCACTATCTGGATCAACACAATAAATACTAATGTATTCAAAGCTGTAAAAAGATACAATGATTCTATTACAGCTATCTATGATGAGCTAAGTTATGAGCACTTCATTAACATAATATGAAAGTCTGATAAGGATCTTGCAGTTTTCATAAAAGAGATAACATGCTCCATAGCAGACATCTCTAGAAACTAAATGAATTTTATTTAAGTCTATAACATAAAGTTACTATAAAACGTCACAGCAAATGAAGCATCCTGCATATCAGTCAGGGCAGACTTCCACTCCCATCTAAAAAAAGTGAAAATCCATGTGAAATGTCTTCATAAACATGCGTATTTTCTGAAAAGCGACCTATTCCATCTAATCACCACTAGGTTTAAAGGTAATATTGCTATAAAACTACTCAAATTATTAATCCAAGTTAGGAACTTTGACTCTTAGTTAAAATTTAAAGACCTGGATGACAGAGTTCAGATCTTACTACCAAGAAGTAAAGGAGAAAGAAAAGGAAATAACTCAAGAAGAAAATAAAGATGCAACAAGAGCAAAGGAAAGAGAAGCAGAAGAAGATGAGGATTTAGTATACAAAGAGCTGATCTCCATTACCTAAGAAGGGCTTGTCCCTTAAACATTACCATATGTTTTAGATTGGAGATACCCAGAAATCTTAATGTGATAAAATTACTATTATTATAATATTTCTTCTTTCACCAAACTTAGTTGATGCTATATTTTTTAATTAAATTCTTTGGAAAAGTTTAAATAGGGAAACCATTTTTAATAAGATCATAATTTAAAATACAATCTCTGATAATCCTATATTTTCAATTAATTTTTATAAAAATATTATTAATAATTAATTTGAAGTTTATTAACAATATATCGCTTTTACTCTGGATAATCATCATTCTATCTATCAAAGGGAGTTTACTGCCTCGACAATTGTAAATAATATAAACCTATTCATTTATTTCTCATATTTAAAATTAGGTTGACTTGAAAAGTCTTAACAGAGATAGAGATCTTTTCTTAACCATTTGATGAACTGAAGCAATATTGTTATGCAGATACATTTGATTGACATATTTTATGATTAAATGTTTTAATAAATTTGATAATATTTTAGTATCTAAATATTATATTAAACAAAAAATATAATGATGATGATAACAATATTCTTTTGAGTAATTATAAATAAACTTAAAATCAATTCCTATTACTTATATTATATTATTAATAACTTGATGAGATCACTTAAGTAGTTAATTTATAAATAATGACTAATTACATTGTTATTTATAATTTATACTGTTTAAGCCTCAATAATCAATTAATATAATACTATTAATCCCTCTTTATAAATATATTAAATGATATTTTTATGAAATGTATTAATAAAGTTAAGATAATTTTTATTAAATATTAATAAAACCTATACTTGCTTTCAAATTAGTAATTTCCCATAGTCCTTAGTGAATTATATCCTGAAACTTCACTAATTTCACTTAGTTTCTTGCACATATTTTCTTCCACTCCAACTTGCTTGTCATTTCGTCTCTTTTGATCGATCTTCTATTCATTCCTTCTAATATAGGGATTGCAACTCCGCAAGCATTGCTTGAATCTGGTTTCTTTTGTAGTTGAGCAATTAAATCTTACCTTATTAATCAAACAGCTTTCCAAATCAGTTTCATCTTTCCAGACTACATTGAACATGCCTGCTTACTAAATCGAATACTTCTACGTTTCTGTAATGACCTTCATCAACAAGACCATATCATCCCGCATCTGAATTTGATGTATCGGTGATTGCTATTGTATTTTAATAATCCTGTTTTTTCGTTCTATTTTACGATAGAAATTTACTCAGATGTTCTTGATTTTTAACATCTTTTTTCGACTTTAAATGCAGTATAGAACTTCCAATTTTTATCAATAAATAACCCATTTATAAGCATAATATAATGCACTATTTCTTAATATATAGTATTGTTAAAATAGATAAAAATAGGAAATTTAAGAAATACAATTAAATTAGAATTATATTAGTAATTACAACTGTCATGAATTAGGAGTACCATTAATACTAATTTGATTTAGATTTAAAATTTAATTAATTAATAAAAGATTTAATATATTAAAAAGTGGTCAAGTGGTCAGGTGGTCTGGCCGGAGTTTTTGGTGGTCCAGCGCAAATGTAATATATAATTAATATATGATTACCAATGTGTAGATTAAACTAATACTGCGTTCACTCACTAAACATCTCTCCTCTGTCTCTGACCACCGGCTGTGTGTTTTCAATCGGCTCCCTTCTTGGCTCCCTGATCGTTCGTGTATTAGCTTTAGTCTCCCACTGCTGATGCGAACTTCTCATATGAATGATGTCCGAGAAGCTTTGCGGTTAGTTCCAGCTGTGTCATAAATGCCTTGCCTTTGCGCTTCTTTTCTGTGAAGTATTACTTGTTAGCTCCGATGGAGTCTGTTTTGAAGCGAATGCAGAGGTAGAACATCTAATTGGAACGATCAGTGTAGACCTCGATGTGACTGAAACCCGGAATTTGACTCGTCATTAACCTTTGGCACTACTTCCAGAGGTCCTCGCTACCCTCGCTTTGAATCTGTAGGAAGAATTAGTGACGGTTGTGAGATATTATTATAAGATTACTTACTGAGTCTCCGCGCAGTAATAAGGTCACGATGGGCTCTCAGTCATTCAAACATCCGTCGTAGTGGTATCCGGTGTGCTGGTTCCATTGTAGTTCTACACATTCGTAATTATTAAATTAATAATATATAATACATTTGCGGTAGATCACCAAAAACTCCGGCCAGACCACCTGACCACTTTTTAATATATTAAATCCTATATTAATTAATTAAATTTTAAATCTAAATCAAATTAGTATTAATGTTACTCCTAATTCATGACAGTTGTAATTACTAATATAATTCTAATTTAATTGTATTTCTTAAATTTCCTATTTTTATCTATTTTAACAATATTAATTGCCAATATCTAAATAATATGAATACCTGATGATTCGATTAACAAGTAATTTTAAATAAGAATGGCTATAATTTCACTATTCTATCTATCTATTCTTCAATTTATATATTCTATGCAAATAAAGATGATGAATCAAATAAAACCATTTGGATATATAAGAACGAAAATTGAGAGATTTTAAATATTAAAGATTAATATTATTAAATTTGTCGTAAATAATATATAATAAGGCAAATAGAAAAACTTGATTGGCTTATTTCATAATGATAATCAATTTAGAGAATGAATGGTTTTGTATAAAAAAATCCCTTAAGTAAAAATAGATACAAATTTTAGGTAATTTATTATAAAATACATAGAGTTGATTGGATAAAATTTTCTATTTAAAACTAGAAATTATTTAAAGCTTAATAAAAATGCAATCTCCAAAAAGATTAAACTGCTTCATTAGTCATCAACTATCTTAGTATGAAAATATGTAATAGATTCGTTCCCCACTGAGACAAATTTGTCTCTGCTATTGTGGGGTCTAGAGAAAATTTCTAAGAATTTGCTTTTTGGCAGCATTTTTTCCATTAAATCATAAAGTTGGTCTGGTTTTTGGCTATCTTTTTTAACTTTTTCGGTAATAATATTATTAATGCTGTGGGTAAGGGTTCTCTCTTTGAGCTTCTCAAATCGTTCATTAGATTTTGCTACAATAAAAACCCTAATCCTTTCAGTAGTTTGATTGAGTTTTTGATTGATAAAAGTAGACTATTAGTGCATACTTTATTAGGTTATAATAGGGTTTATGTGGGGGTTTAATGTTTAAATATTAGTATTTTAAGTGAGTATAACAAGCGAGTTTTTAAGATATCTAACACAAAAATAAGCTAAGACTCATGAGGCAGTTCTCTGAATTTTATCAGTTGATGTTTGATTGTTTCTATTGTTTGTTAATTCTATTAGCTTGGCTTGATAATAGTTGAGTATGCAAGTTCTCTGAGACCTCCATTTACTTTATTTTTATCGAGATATTTTTTGATTCTCTTTTTAGAATCTCTCTCACCCCTGCAGCTAAAGTAATCATTCCTTGGCATGTCGCTCTCTATTATTATTACTGCAAGAGCCCAGATATCCCATTAAGTTTCTCCATCTCTCCTATCCTCTCTCTCTGGGAAATATCCAAGAGTGCCGTATACATTTCCTCATGCAGAGGCTTGCACTCTTTGAGCTCTGTTGAAGTCAATTATATAAACTCTAATAGGCTGAAAGTTCATCATGATGTTCTCTGGCTTTTAGTCTCTATGAACATAGCCTAGCTTGTGAAGCTCTTCAATCCCTTCAACTATCTGCTATATTATCTAGTTAATTTATCTCTGACATCTATTGTCAGATAAGAATTCTCTGTAAGTCATTTCAAGTAATGGAAGCCTGAAGTCTACATGATCTTTACCGAGTAAAATATCATCAAGCTAGATTATATGCCTGCACTCATTTAACTTTGCCTTTTAAAGAGCATTTTACTCATTAGCAAATTCCATTTGGAACTTGTCATCAGGAAGGAAGTAATTGAAAGGATATATCTTGTAAGCATATCATCTGTAATGACTCTCTTCTCTATTTTTTCTTCAAGAGTGAGGTAGCTTTCTAGGCAAGAATCTAAGTCAATAATTTTTAATATGGGAATTTTCACTGCCTCTATTTTAACCATGATTTTATTGATCTCAGAGACTGGAAAGTTCTTGACTGTTTTCTTCATTTTTACTTACTTTTAGACTTCAACTCTATGAGACTCCACTGGATTTCTTGATCTTCTCTTTTAGAGGAATCTATTTCCTGTAGATTCATGTATAAAGACAAAACTTTAATTGTGCTTTTTCTTTAAGTGCCCTTTGTGGTCTCTTGTATGAGAATATGGCTTCTCACAGAACTCACAGACATACTTCCCATCTTTTTTTAATGCTTGAGATATAACCTTGGCATATCGTTGTGTATAACACTCAAGTGTCTCTTATAACTTGACTTGTAAGGGAAAACCTTATTGCATTCTTTGCATTAATAGTCAACTTTGGCTGGTATTTATTAATGCTCTATGGCAGGTTGTTTAACCTCCTCCTCAATTTGCACAGCTTCTTTGATAACCCCCTACTTAACTTATATTTAAACCTCAAAGGTTAACTCGTCAAAAGTGTCATAGGTAGGTTCCTACTAAGTGCAAGCGTCTCTGGTCTCAACTTTTATGGTTGCTGAAATGATAATTTTTATTGACTTGATCCATGTAATGCAGCTCTTCTCAAAAGGTTAGCGCTCATTTTAGTTTTCTAATATATTTATTATAATAATGATAAAATTCAAATTAATTAATAAATTAAAAAGAAAATCAATTGGTAAATTAAAGGCGGGGAAAATGGAGCCAAGAAAGTAACCAACCAATGAACGAAGAAGATTACCAGTTTAATAACAAGAGTAAGAGAAGTCAGAGAAAAGAAATTCTCAACAAACATTGGAAAAGTATTTTGAAAATTCAAAACCAAACTCCTAATTTTAGACATTCCATCACCAAAATGTTTAGTTAGAATATAACAACTTCAAAAACATAAACAAATTTTCGGTCAGGACTGACAATAGCCGACAGCTCGAATTTTATTAACCAGTAAGAGAAGCTGAAGGATGGGTAAGAAGGAATGAGAGATTTGCGGAGTAAATAAAGGTCAAGAAGGAGGGAATAGATCATCAGTTACAAAAGGAAACTAAATGCAAAGACAATAGAATTCAAAATCTGCCTTTAAAATGTAAGAGGACTGAACTCTAAACTGAAGCAAGATTAATTGATGAAGGAAATAGAAGGCAAGAATCCTGACTATGTAGGATTAGTAGAGACTAGACTCCAGAGATTGATAGGAATCAATAACAAAGACATTGCACAAACTCAGCTTGCAAGAAACGGGGGAGTACTAGTACTAAATAGTGGAAAATACGAAATGAAAACGATTAAAACTTTAAAGTAATTTGTAATATGGACGATACTGAATGTAGGAGGCTTCCCACTACACGTTATCACGACGTACATTCCACCATACTGGAATGAGGAAGTTAAGGAACTACAAAATCGATTAATTTACATAATAAAATCTCTGAAGCAGAAGTGCCAAAAACAGAGAATTATAGTCATGGGTGATTTTAACTTTCACATAAAGGAACTTGGAAAAAGATTGAACAAAGAAGGTCTAAAAGAATCCATTCCAGAGGGAGTGGAAACTCATACAAGATGCAACTAACTAGACCAGATATTATCGAATGTAGAAACATTAAGCTGGGAAACGAGCTAACTGAGGTAAACCGACCACAAATTGTTATAAGTCAGACTCAGAATCAAATATCATGAGGATGACTACAGGCTGGCCGATAAGGAGAGAACAATAAGAATATCGGACATAAGAAAGCAATGCTGGAAGACATTTATAGAGGAAGGGAGAGAGCTAACATTAAAAGACTTGGACACACCAATTCAACATTGTTTCAAGGACAAGATAGGAAAGTAAACTAAAGGGAAAAATTGGTATCAACGACCACCCGAGTGGTTTGTGAAGAGTAATGGGAATAAAACAGACAATACGTTCCAAGACGCAAAGGTTAAATGGAGAGAGGCGATAATGGACTTAGAACAGTGCCTGGACAGGAACGATCTAAAAGGATTCTTCTACTTGGTAAAGAGACTAACAAAAAGCCAAAAACAAGCACAACCAATCAAGGGAATTACAGTTAACTAGGAAAGGCTGGAACCAGGAGAGGAAACAAAAAGAAAAATAGTAGAGTACTACACCTTGCTATACAGAGATAAAAGAGGACTTAAGAACTAGGAAACAAGTAAACTAGATGCAATAATGATTGATGAGCAGTAGAAGGGCAAATTTTGTGAAGAATAGGATTTTGAAAAAAGCATAAAAGAATGTAACTTCAATAAAGCTATAGGTCCAGACGGATTCTATGGAAAGATGCTACTGAAATCAGAAAAGATGACAAAGACAGTGAGTAAAAAAATAGCAGAGTGGCTAAATTAGGGATAAATACCTGACTATATCAAGGAGGGAAGACTGATACTATTATGCAAAGACCAGAATGATCTTTATCCGGAAGTCAACAACACTAGACCCATAGTAATCAACTCTCACTTGAGCAAAATAGTAGAGAAAGTTATAATAAATAAAATCAATTAAGGAAACAGTGAGCTTTTAAAAACGGGAAATTATTAAAACGGGTTTAAAGAAAGTAAAAGCACACATATTAATCTAATTAGGTTGTTAGAACACATAAAGCAATCCAGAAGGAAGAGTAAACAGAGGGAAGCTTACCTGTTAGTGGATCTTCAAAAGGCATATGACTCAGTCTGGAAAGACAAACTACAATAAATCTTGAGAGAAAGAGTAGGGAACTAACAAGACGCAGAAATAGTCAACCTAATTGAATCTTTGTACAAAGGGAACAAGATTAAGTATGAAGAAGAGGAAATAATCACGTAGCAAGGGGTGGCTCAAGGAAGTAGATTATCACCCATGCTATTTAATATCTATCTACAAGATGCGCTATATTCATAATAAGAGCTAAAGTCGCTGATTAAACAGGGTAAATTGATAGCTTTCGCAGATGATTTATTGGTAAATGTCAAGGATCCCCAATAATTCAAAAGAGTAGTGGAGTGTTTCAGGGAGATCGAGAAATCACACAACCTGAAAGTGAACACAAAAAAGACAGTGTTTCTAAGTGATGCGAAAGGGTTTGAGAGAGTGTTTCAGATAGAAGGAATCTAAAAAGTCCAGGAAACCAAATATCTGGGACTCAACATTTGCCTAAACACACAAAACCTTTTAAAAAACACATGGAATGACATTAAAAAAAAGACAGAATTTTACCAGAGATTAACAAAGTCAAGCAATAGTACTGTGAATGATACAATTATGATGGCTTAAATTAGGTCTCTAATGATCTACAAATATACCCCTTTAGTAGCTGCATAATTTGTGAAAATTGAGGAAATAGAGAAAATGGAACAGCAACTAAAGAGGATAGCAATTAAAACGCCGAGGGACATTCCGAACAAAATACTAAGGAATGTAACTCAATTGAAGGAAACTAACACTAGTGAAATAATAAGAGATTTAGTTCAAAAAAACTTAAAGAAAATCAATTTGAACATTGAATAGTTCCTTAGGCCAATGAAAGTAAAAGACGAAATAAAACAAAAATGTGGTGAATTACAGAAAAGAAATAAAATATTTTTAACAAAGAATGTAATGGACACGATGATGGCAATAACACAAGGGAAAACGATAGTGAATTACGGCATGAGCCATTACTGCAGTGTGCACAAGGTCTTAGTAGACGCAAACCAAATGAGGAGATGTGAGCTGCTGAATCAAGCAGGAGACCCAACAAGATTCTCAAAACTTTTAAAAGAGAATAGATTATTTGACTTAGAAAGCCATAAATAAATAGAAATCATAACTAATATGATATGGTTAGATCAGAGGATTAGGAAATTGGAAGTACGGGAGTACTATCAACCCATTAAGAAACTATTTAGAATGACTTATGTCAAGAAACAAGGAGCTGAATTTGATGAAAAAGCATTGAGTATGATTTGGCAAGCAATATGAATATCTAAATGCAAGAATACCAAGAAGTATATAATAAGAGAGAATCAGAAAGTTATAATTAATTGATCAATGACCATGGTTCTTTCGAGTTATTATACTTTCCGGTAATTACGCTCAGTATTTATTTTGCAAATTTAATTACCTAAAGTATTTTACTACTACTACTACTAATATATTTTATATGTATTAAAATAAGAAAAAACTTCAAGAAATCCTGATAAAGATTTAGAAAACTTTATGGACATAATTAGGGTAATAAATATAAAACTTTTAAAAATTTAGTAGAAAAGTCGTTTAATTTGAGAAATTAATTCCTCCATCAGTTGACAATAGGGACTAGGTCATTCTAAAATACTAAAATTTAGAGAAAATAAGTAATAAGTGTCATGAAACACTGTTTGTAAAAGAAAGATGCTAAATAAAAAATAATATTTCAAAAAAGATAAAAATGATGATGTGATAGAAGATCTGAAAATTTTGAGAGAGGCTATTGCAAAAAAGTAATAATATAAATGAAGTAATTAGTCCAGATTAAATTGATGGGTGAAGTGTTGCTCAAATAGAAAATAAACTTGGAACTTTGAGTCAAGGATCGCAATGTGTCAACTATAAGTTAGTTCTCTCAATAAAGATGGAAAATAATCCAGTTTAGTAAACTAAAAGAATTTTTACGGAGGTCAGTAACGCAAGGCAAATAATGAAAATTTTTATTCATGAAAATTTTCCATAAAAATATTTAATAAAATTGGTAATGGAATTATTGGACAATATGCACAGAAAAATACCAAGAGTTAATTATAATAAATACAAGTTTCGAAAATATTGAGAAGATTATAAGTAAATATTAAATATCTTTATTAAGAAGTAAATAAAGGAAAGTGCATCTAATAGTAGATCTATCGAAACAATATTATTATTAACTTTATTATAAAATTAATGCAATATGAAGATTTATAAAATATAAATATCTTTATTATGATTATTTAGCTTTGCTTAGATGTGTACAGCATCCATGATTTCTAATAATGTATCATTTTATGCTTTACATTTATTAATTTGGATAAATTTATAATATTAGCTGATTTTTTATGTTAATTTAAAATTGAATATAGATAAAAATTATAAGCATAGCAGTAATTATTATTCATTAATCTAATTTATAATGTGTTTTTTTGGTTTTTTGGTGCAATTAAATTTAGCCCTGTAGTTTAAATTTTGATCAATAAATTCTGAAAAGCAAGATATTGAAAAAAAGAGATATAATTTTTTTTAATTTTCATATATAATAATCAGTTTTAAAAATTGCATAATTGGGATCATAAATTATTTAAAATTGCCATGAAGCTTCTATAATTATTAACCATCCAATTCATTATTTTGTGTTGGTGTAAAATCAATGTCAATCTACTCAGTGGAGTCTGAAGTTGATCTATAGCAGTATTAGGTCCATGACTAAGTTACTGATAGCCAATAAAAATTTGCCCTTATCCTTGACAGTTCTAATTATAAGAGTTCGCTCTTCTCTATCTTGTGGTGATGTCCTAAACAATTTAAACCTGATATTTATAAAGACTCAAAGTAGATATTTAGTAAGATTAAGCCTGTTACTTTCTTTAATAATTTATAAATATTTGAATCTTAGTTTGATGCCTTTATATTTATAGATGAACTTTATATTAAGCAAAAGATAAATATAAAGCAATTAAATTTTAAAGTACTATTTTGTAATAATTTTCAATATCCCCATTTCATTTGGTAGTTAGTTGAAAATCTATACAACTTCATAATCCATTCCTCTCCTTGATTTTAAGAAGATAACTTTACTCTTGTCAGATTATTATTGACATCAGTTTGAAGCTTGCTGAGTCATGTTAACAGCTTTTGCTATGCTAGCTGCAATTGGAAGATTTTTTAATCACTAATCTTATTTTTAGCAACGATTTAGTTGTTTGATAAATAAAATAAGGGTTTAAGGTAGAATCACGATAGTTTCAAGAATGATTATAGAAATTATTCTTGACCTAACTTAAAAGAATTGATATTTCATATATTGTCATCATCATTATCTTGCAATCTTATCTCTGAGAAACAAAATGATGATCACCACCATATTAATTATTCTCATGATGATGAACTTCCCCATTTAAAACATAAGAAACTAAGGTTTAAATTGAGAATTTCCACATTTTAAAGGCTAAATATTTTGGTATCTTACTTATATTATTATAAGCTTTAGCAAGTGACAAAGCAAAAATCTGATAAATTCAGCATATATTTGGTCAGACCATATAAAAATTGTAGATTTAGTTTTTTTATATATCAAACTAATTTACTTGAAAGGAATTCAGATATTTAAAGAGTGGAATCTATATTTTACAGCCATAGGCTGAGACTGGAATGATGCTCTTCTAATAAATCAAAATACATGACTAGTTCTACTTCTTTTATTCGATTTAATAATATAAATTCTTCTTAAATTTAATTACTTAAACTTTCGAAAAGATAGTAACTGAATTCATGTGTAGCTTAAAGCTTTATTCTCTTGATCAAATGATAAGAGCTAAGTATAAATGCTTTATCAAAAACGACAATGTATTATTTATTAGTTTTATTATGGCAAAACCATTTATGTGCAATTTAACTGGACTTCTAGGTCGAAAAACTTCAAGAATAGTAAAAAAAAAGAGTCTATATGGCTTCAGAAAAATGATTGAGATTAAACATGAAGGACCTTAATAACAAATGCATTCAAACTTCTAATGATCATCTCGAGAATATTTGAATTCCTATTTCAACTATTTAATTGCATAACAAGCTTTTCTTAATAAAGAGGACACCTGTCTTTTTAAGGATTTGGAACTCAATAGATAAAATAATTGCCTCTCGAATGAAATGAATTTTGAATGATACTGATTTTGTAATTTTTTAAAAATAACTTGCTTCAAGTAATTAGTTTAATAAAGATTAAGAAATTTAAAAGATTAATGTGGCAAACCACAAGGAGTAGAGGTCACTGCAAAGATCATTGAAGCAATCATGAAAACTTTAGAATTAAAATTGAATTTACCTATTATTAATTTAGAATTGATTTAGAAAAATATTTTAAAAGAAATACTGTAAGTGTAATTGATGGCAATTTATTTTTTAATTAAAAATAATTATAACCAAATAATATTAAAATTTATTGTATATAATAATTGTTAATTAGAAATTATAATATTATGTCCATAAAATAGCAACGTTATTACTAAAAATTATGATTTTTAAGCATGACAATTGATTAAGCATCAAAGTTTACACCTTTTTAAAATAAGAAATATCAACAATTCTTACAGCATCACCTATTAATACTACTGTAACTATCACCACTTCTACTTAAATGTTAAACCACCAAATTCTTGCTTAACTTTATCAGAAATATTAAAGTCGCCATCAAATTGGTGCAGCTGCATTTATATTTTGAAATAGAAATTACGCCGATATTGTACTTCAGCAATAATTAATTAAATAATTATAAAGTTATTGTTCAAGTGTGTAAAAAATATAATTATACTATACCTAGTGCTTTTATTGTGATAAAATATATAATTAATAATAATTTAATAATAAAACTATAAAAATTTCATATTTTAATACCATACAGAGAGTTTAACTTGCAGCAACTTGAAAATAACGAATGTTTGACATATTATGATGAAAATGGCAAATAAAAGAATTAAAGATTTGGGAGAAATGAAAAATAAATGAACAAACAACCAATTATATGCAATTAATCTAATTACAAGTTTTACTCACTATTTAAACTACTACTCAATCTCTTCTAGGATAACTTTCACTGACTCCTGATGCACTTGGGAGTACTTGCCTCGTCTGATCTCCTCTGCCTACGGCTTGATGTTCGCGGTGTACCAGGCAAGGAGCTTGTCCGCCTACAGGGTCTCGCACTGCTTCACGAGGAGGTTGAGGATCTTCTCTGGGAGCAGGGGACACTTGGCGAAGATCTTTCTGAGGAATGTGTGCAGCTGGTCTTCGGAGTTCTCCTACATAAGTTGCAGCCGGTTCCTGTATCTCAAGGACCTTTGACTGGGGGTGAGCTTCTTGTAGGGGCCGGGGTTGCTCTTCTTCAAAGATTGCTCGATGTCCTGCTTGAAGTGTTTGAGATCTGAGCGTGCTCCTGTTACCACCTGCCAGTGCCATGCCATGAGTGCCTCAGCCTCGTGAGCTGCGGGCGCCCCTGTTCTTTTCATGACTTCGTGGACTCTGGGCAGCTCTGGAAATGACGCGAGGTGATGTCTGTACTCGTGAATTAGAGCTAGCTGATCTCTGACTTGGAGGAGGGACTGCATGATCTTGGCCTCTTCCTGGAGCTGGTGGTCTTGTCATCCTGAGAATGTTTTTATCTCTGTAGGGTTTGGTGCCATGTTTTGTCTAATTAAATTCAAATGTTAAAACTAATATATTACAGAGAGTCGTTAATTTAGTGTATTTAAGCGGTATTAATATAATAGGTCTGATCGAAAATACTTACCTCAAATTTTCTACATATAATTTTTTGGCAAACAGTATTGCAAACGATGACAAAAAAGAATTTTTCTCTTGAGGGGGTTGCAGGGGCACCACGCGATTCTCCACATTTCATTTTACGGAAATGGAATGTCCGACTCAGACATCTATCCCAGGGGCCGAGATAATTCAAGATCATTATTGGGGTAGAAATGCAGGGCTGAATTATGGAAATCTTGAATACCATATCAACTTGGAAAGTTTTAATCAGACATTCCTCAAGCTCAAGTGGTCCAGGGCCGCGACCAGGGTCCTCTGGAACTCGTGCTGAAGCCAGCGCCTGTCCATCTGCGAGATTAGGAGGGGCAGGTGTGCGATGTACTCGTGCAGTTGCTTCCTATAGGGATTACGATAAGTGAGCTTGCTTAGGAGCGTTGGCGGATCCTGCTCTAAGCTAGAAGGAATTCCTCTGCATAGCAGTGTATTTGCCTTGGCGGATTCTCATCTAATATTATAGTATATCAATTACTCAATGAGTCTTACTTGTTGTCTGTAGGAGGAATTCTGAGTGCCTTCAATATCTGCTAATGTGGTAGGATCAGATGTAGCTACAGTGTTGTGGCCAGTGTTAGCCCAGATGTTCATGACGAATGCAGCAAGGATATTGACTTCAACCTTCAAATGCTGTTGATGAGTTGTTAGTTGGATAAACGAATGATTCAGTTAAACCATAGCTGAACACAAAATGATGCTCTCGTCAATAAGTGCTTCAACATCGGCTTGAGGGAAGGTTGTGGTGTCTTCATAGAGGACGGCACTAATCTTGCTGAAAGTCATAGCAACATATGAAGTCTAAGAAACATCTCCTACAGTTTGGTCTGAGAATCTCAAGTGGTCGAGGACCAGAGTGTCCGTTAGGCCGCCTAGATTAACGACCCAGTAATGGGTGCCCAGGTAGGGGATCTCCACATCCTGCACCAGGCTTAGCTGAGGGCGTCGTCTCCAACTGATCTCTCATAGTATGAATGGGGCTCACATCTGAGATGGTTTTAGTGGTTGCAGTTGTCATCATCTACCTTTAGGTTTCCATAGGGCCCCCACCTCTGACCTCGGGAGTGTCTGCCCTATTAGGTAGTGTCGTTCTCGATCGCAAGGTCTGATCCATCGTTTCATCGTTGCCTTTTTCGCACATGTAGGTGCCTTCTTTTGGAAATGTGAGCTTTCTAACGGCCACCCGCATCTCAATGCTGTGCTCGACGATCTCCCTGTGGTGGGTGGTGACATTGTCGCCGAAGATGGTGGCCACCACGTCGTGAATCTCCTTCTTTGATTTCTTACTAACGGTCATGTTGTCCAGGAGGCAGCGCAGCCTGGCATAGAAGATGGCGGCGTCGAGGGTGTGAGTGGGCGCGAAGTACGCCTGCATCTTGGGAGAGAGCTACTGCATGTCCAGCTCTAGCGTTTAGGATGAGAGGAAAGGTATTATGTCATAAGACACTCTGTTATCAGGGCTCAGCATTAGTATGGGTGGGATTGGGTTTTATAATAATAATTAGTTAAGGATATATGGAATAAAATTTAACTTAATCAGCTCATTAAATTTGGTTGCTTTTTAATTTGCGAAGGCCCCCCTATATATATATATATATATATATAATAATATATATATATATATATATATATAATATATATATATATATGTACTAAGTTAATTAAACTAAAGCTACCAAATCTCTTATAATAATAAAAATACTAAAATTAATTTGAATTTAAATTTAAAATAACAACCACCCTATCCCCATTCATTTCATTCTTTTATATCACAAATTTTATTCACATATGGATAAAGTGAAAACGATCAGTATGGTTATGAAGAATTCCTGAGCCAAGATTGTAACACTCTCTGTATATCATGCATATAAAACAGCACAGATACCCTAATAGATGAATACGAGCGTGCTGATGTAACAAATGGCACTACTTGTTTGGCTGTATGCTCAGAAGGTTTCACTCTCAGCAGAAAAGATATTTGATTAGGCATGACTATTTTCATTAAATACTTGCTTGTTTTAGAGATTGGAAACTTCAAAAATCTTAAATAATCGAACTTACAAGCCTTGATTGGCTCAAAAAGATACTATCTACACATAGATACTCATTGCAGCCGATTTTGATGAAGGTATCTCGCAATCGAATCAGTAATCAAGATAACTCTAGTTGAAATGGTGAATTAGTCTCTACCTTCCTTTTAATTGCAGGAATATTTAACGATATATTACTGCTCAAGACCACTTATCTCTTGAACTGAAGTACTATAAGGACAACGGAGAAGAAATTCCACTTGGCGTAATTACTGTCATCTGCATTGAACTTTAAGCAACTGACTTATTTGGTGGTGTTGCTGCATGTACATGAGCTCCCACACTCACCGCATTTCTAATCATAAATTATTTTCCCAAATCAATTCAATTTTAGTAATATTCATAAATTCGACAATTAATTAAACTCTCAAAGTATATAGTCTTAGGGAGAAAGTTAAATACAGCCAAGAAATATCTCAATCCGAGCAGTAAGATATTTTATGACTAATTTATTTTTATAATTTGAAAATATTAAACGAAGGAGGTATAAATAAAACAAAAACATATTAGTAGTTGAATAAAAATAAGCTAAATACCAAAAGACGATGAAGAGGGATTAGTAGTCACCTATGAGTCAAAGAAGCATGATCTCGAAGATTAAGTTGGAAAGAATATGCTTCATTTACTTATGAAAAACGTAGCCAAACATCTTGATTGCTATCGTGACTAAATTCAGAGCAGTCATTGGAACACATAGTGTTCAGAGCTTAATAGAAAACGAATATAAATCAAATCTTTAGACTCTAGAGCTAAGTTTATGAGAAGTTTTAATGAAGCTAAGAGATAATTAAAGTATTTTTTTCATTATTTCTTTTCATTAATAATTTTATCTCGTAATTTATAAGTAAATGTAATAAACAAAATTCTTTACATATCTAATTTGGAGCATATCTCAAGTGACTTAAAAAGCTTGCATATTTATGTTTAAATTTACATTAATATAATAATATTAAATATTATTTTATATGAGGAATTATTTTCCACTAGTATATCAATTATTATATAAATCAATTTATGAGATAGATTTATATATATAGATAATCCTCTTAAAATTATGTGAGAAATCTTTCTTTTATTTTATAATTAATTCTTAATGATTTGCATTTAATTATATTTTTGTGAATTAGTTATTATTTTTATTTATTCCTACAAAAAGCTTTTTCATATTTTTTTAACTAAATTTCAAATTTTATTCGAGCTATATCTGCAAAGGAAAATGTTTTCTCACTTAAAACTGATATTTTTTTATAAATAAAGCAGATCATAACATTTGTTGATGATATGTAATTTAAATATAAACAATTTTCAATCGTCCAAAATTGTCTTCATATTTTTCTTTAATAAATTACAAATTCCACACATTATGAAACTCAGTATTAATAAAGATGCTTTATTTAATATAAAAATTGAAGAAAAAAAGAATTTGATGTAGAAAATCTAAATATAGTTAATCATAATGTACTTAAGATTAATTAAATCTTTACATACTTAAGTAATTTTTTTTCATATAAAAAAGACAGATTTTAAAAGCGATTTATATCTAATTACGAACTTAAATACAAATAGCAGCCAATTTATATAATTAATTATTTGCAACAAAAGCCTTATAAATAGCAGAATAAATCGAGGAAATAAAATTGATTAATAAATTATTTTTATAATGAATTATTTTCAAGAAATAAGGGGCAACTCGAAAAGTATTCTTAGGAATTACTATTTATAATCGGAAATATATTAGATAAAATAAAATAAAAAGAAAACTTAAAGAAGGTGAGGCAGAAGGATCTTTTGTATATAAAATAAAAGTTAAGAAATATAGTTAAATTATTTTTCTTAACTCCAACCTGTTACGAGGAGTTGAGGGATAAAAAAAAGCAATCCAAAGTGGAACATAAAGTAAAGCTTAAGAAATTAAGTATGGGAAAATTGAGATAATTATAAAAAAGAATGCAATACAATTAAAACTTTCACAGAATTTCATTATTGCCTCAATAATATGTTTAATTTATTCGTTAAAAATATTCTTATAATCATCGATTTTTCTTTTTATTGATCATATATATTACATATTTAAATACAGTCAATCATATTGAAAAACGCAATAAAAACATGGAATATAATTATAATAAATAAGTTGATAGCTTAAAATATTGGCTGCTAATTTTGCCTTAATTATGAAAATATCGTACTTAATCAATAGCAAATTCATATTTTTTGCTTGATTTTACTATGAGGAAACTACTTTATATCAAAACTAGAATGACATAGCTTGACTATTATTTTAGCATTAAAATGAACTAGAATATCACCTTAATTAAAGCCAATTCTCATTTTACAACTATTCGATAAAATAACCCATAATTTGCAAAATTAATTTTGAATTTCTTTAGTTTGGAAAAATTTAACTATAACAAATTTGAATTTTTATAGTTTAAATTGACTTCAATTTTAATCCATTTTAAATGTGTTTCTTAAATAGTATAATCTAAAGGAAGTTTCAATTTAAATTGAAGTAATTCATGCGTTACATTGATCAAATTAATAAGATTTATTTGACTATGATTAAATTAAACAGTAAGTTTATAATCAAAATTATAAAAATATTTTTCCTCACTAAGAAAACAATGACAAAACACCATTGGAATTGAGATAATGTTAAACAATTGCATATGATTATTTAGAATACTCTAGTTACTTGATGAAGTAAACTATTAGCAAATTTGTAATATGATAAATGCAGCCGGATCCTACAAAACTAATTTTAAGCTTTAAACAAATAATAAGGAATTGTAATAAATTCATATATAGATTAATATTTAAATAAACACTAGTCTGTCATGATAGTGATTAGATTTTTTGAAATAAAATAATATATTGCTTTTTAAAAAAAGAATATTTCATTTAATTTTGCTCCTTCATTCTTAAACTAATAATTAAAATGAATTCAGATTAAATATATCAATATTTAAATAAATTTAAATTCATTCAATATCACTCATATATATATATATATATAATTTATTATGATTATATGATATAAATATTTATACCATAAATTTAATTTAATATTTAAATCAAAATTTAATTATATACTTATCTCTACACATTAAAGCATTTTTAATTCAGACTTTTAAGTTATTAACTCATAATTAGCTTTCATTTATTCGAAAATATTTTTATATATTAATTTCATTTTCATATTAGTGCCAAAATAAAAATAGGTAAAAATTAAAAAATAAATCATCAAATTTTATTTGTATTCTATGAAATTTGATGTATTAGCTATCTTTACATTTGTATGGCATATTATGAAAACAAATAAGTTAAAGTAGATTAATCTATACTAAAAAATAATAGTAAACAGAGACTAATCCAATACTACAGGGTAAAATAAGAGGATATAATAATTTGATAATCATGAATGCTATCAAATAGTGAAAAGCTTTTTAGGGCGAAATTATCAAGAAAAATTTGGAGAATCGATAAAAAATTAATTCACATTAATTAAAAAAAGAATAGTTATTAAGTGAAATCAAAGAATTGAAATTAAAAATTATGATTATATAATAAAATTAAGAAAGATTTGAAATTTTATAAAGTAATTTTAATGAAATTATAATCATAAACATTATAGAGTTAAGGAGTTTTAAGTTTAAAAAAAGTATGATAAAAGTTGGTAGAAAGATAAATAAATACAAATCAAAGTCGTTTTTTCAATTTAATAATGACAATAAATATATCTTAATTACATAATCGAACAATATGTATTGATGACCTAATTTAAGATTTTAAAATTAAATAATAAATGAAAAATATACTTAAATAGTCTGCTTCGCAGTAATTTTAATGGCGAATAAAATTTTAATAATTATCTTTTTCTATACAAGGTGACAAAATGGAATTTTTAAAAGTTTTATGGGTTTAACTGTAATAAATTCAATAGATTTGGCAAATAATTACGCAATAATAATCACTATTTAATACAATAAACGGCAATAGTATATTTTCCTAAAGGATAACAAAAATTGACATAATTTATGCAAGAAAATATCTGCAAAGTTAGTGGGTAGACGATAAAGAGTAAGTGATCAGAAAGGAACAATATTCTTAGCACTTTGATTTGATTCCAAGCGGTGAAATTGGATAGAAAATGTCTAAAGAAAAAATAGATGAAGTCAGGTTTAGTCAGTTGAGGACAGAATACTTGATACTTTAAATATAGACTTAATAAAATAGAAATATTCAAAATTAAGAGTAATTTATCGATTCTAATTATTGTTAGTTGGTTATGATAGATATGCAAAACTTTCCGAAAATAAATCAAAGTTAGTAAACCAAACTAGCTGCTTAAAGAAATATAAATATAAAAATATTCCAAATAATTTGAGTGCAATAAAAGATTGAATTTTATGATATTATAATATTAATCATATTTTGTGAATACTTTAAATAATTATTATAATAGAAATATTAATAGTATTAGTTTCATTTAAAACTTTTAAAAACGTTTCATCAGTATCATATTACATCATAAAACAGCTGCTTGTTCAAAGTATTCTCATTGCAAAATTTAATGTCTTCATATTTTCATCGTTTTTAATAAGACACGCAATAATTTAAAATTTTTTTAAAATTTTTTTTATTAAATTAAACTGGAATCTTCTGCTTGTATATTTTTAACTTAATTCGACTTTACACTCAAAATATCTTAAATAAATAGCTTGTCTATATATAAAATCAAATTTTTTAGAGTGCAAAAGAGGAGTTTTGAAAAAGTTTAATTTGCAGTAACTCTCATATATGGAGATAGTAAGAAAACTGACTTAAGATTAGAAATACAATAAGAATGTGTCTATATGAAAGCAAGTTAAGAGAATTAAATCAAGACTTCACTGAAGTAAAAGAAATCTTTTACAATAATAAAAAATTGAGAAGAGAAAGCTGATGAAGAACAGAAGGTGACAGAACAATAATAAAAAAAGTAAGAACAGCGAATCCAATATTAAACAGTAGGAGATATATGAAAAAGATAAAGTAAGGGCACTTATGAGAAAAAATATAGATTAATAATAAATTCAACAAATTTATTAAGGAAAAGAGAAATCAATAGTGGTGGAAACTTTAAAATTACAATAAATCTAATTTCCAACAAAGACTTTTTAATTCAAAATTTTGCAGAGGTCTAGCATTGTAATAGTAAGGATACAAAAACAAACAATTCGTAATGGAAAAGCTAAAAAATAAAAAATTAACTAAAATCTATATAAAAAATCACATTAAAAGGAAGGGTTAGATATATTTTAATTCCTATCAATACAAGTATTTTTATTTTTCATTTTATAATAAAGTTTTGATCTTATTTTTCTTATTTATTCTAAGGATTTTTAAATTTATTGTAAATATTTCTTATTTATTTTACTTATTTTCAACTGCTATAAATGTCATAAATTATATAAATTAATAAAAAGAATGCAATTTAAATATAAATAATTTAATTTAAAATAATAAAATAATATTGTGAAAATTAATAGGGGATTTTAACACAATATCGATTCTTTCAATAGAATAAAATATCAAATTTATAATTTTTTAATTATTGATTGACAGAATTGAATATTTTAAAGTCGGTTAACTATACTGAATTTAGGTTCATAACTCAAAGCGTTGTGCTTCCTATTTTCAAAGATCTAACAATATTCTCAACTATTGTTTAGAAAATATTTTTAATTTTTATTTAAATTAACATTCAATAGAATTTTTTACTTTATAAGACAAAACAGATCAAATTATTGATAAATCATATGATCATTGTTAGAGGTTATAAAGTATAAATAAGTAACTTGTAGTTTCTCAAAAATATTTGTTGTAGAATTTGAACTAAATCTAAGATAATTTTCAAATATAATATTTCGAATAAAAAAAGGGAGGTTTTAATTTTGTAAAATCTTTGGACAATATTGGAGAGTAATGATTCCTTCTAGAAGCCACAGGTATATCAACTGCTCAGTTAACTCGAAAAATTGATCTAGTATATTTATTTGCTAAATATTAAAATTTCAAAACACTTAAATATTTTAAATTGAAAAGGAGAAAAAATTTACTATATTTATATATTCGTTAATTATTTAAATTTAAACACAACTTTATATAGGTATAGTTATATTTTGGTATCCTTCAATTTTATTGAAATTAATGTAATGCTTCTAAATTTAATAAATCATTCTCTTTAATTAAAGCTAAGATTATTTTAGGAATTAAGATAAATCAGCATCATCAATTTGCCTTCATAATGTGACTAAAATTATCCCATAACTGTCATTAATATATTAAATTCTAACATATTGTATTTCTACTTTGATTTCATGCATTTCATTTAACCAAAGCAAAATTATCAAAAATATAATACTAATACAAAAAATGCTTAATTAGGGAATTATCAATTAGAAATTTAATAGTCAAATTCTAAAAATATAGAATGAAAATCTCACATAGAATTGGGGAAATGATTGCTTATTTGATAATAATGACGCTAAAAATAATAAAGCTATAGATAATCTTTTAAAATGAATTTAATGAAGAAAGTGATGTTATTATCAGTGTTGTAATATATATTTTGAATAAAATTTAACTCTGATGTTTTTATTTACTCTTAAATAAGAAATATAACTATGTTTATATCATAGTAATTAAAAGAACCGTTCATATTTATATTAGAAAAATAAATGTCAATATTGTATATATAACTCAAGCAATTAAATATAAATCGTTAAAAATTTATATTATATAAAATATAGTAGTGGGATAACAATAAAATTAAAATGAATTCTTTATTCGGCTATTTGAATAAAATTGAATATATTTTTTAGTATAAAAACATAAAAGACAAAAAATTATAAGCATTCTAATTTAACTTATTTTATTATTTTTAAAATCTAATTAGCTTTTACTTAAGCAAATAAATACTTAATAAATTTATTTCTCAACTTGTCTGAGTTTATTATTTGTTTGATTATTATATACATTCTTATATGATAAATCATGAATGCCATTTTTCGATTTCCTTATTATCTTAAAAATAATTTGTGCAGGTTTGTTTCCATCAACCATCTCAAGATTATGATCATAATCTCCTCTAACTTAACGATCGATATGTCAGAGGCTTTGAAATTCAGGTATTATTATAGTTTAGTATGTGGCACGGTATTACATGTCGTTATTGTTTTAATCTAATTTTCATGAATTTCTATTTTGACTCCAGATGCTGCTCAATTTCTCTGATTTTATTTTACAATATTTTGAGCTGAATTCTTAATTGTTTAAATTTATTACCTTTTTACCAGACAATGCAAATTTTCGACTTCTTAACATTCTATTTATGACGACTCTTGATATCACTCTTTAATTTATGTAAAATGGTATTAACCTACTTGTTTCTCATTGCATGATGATGTTCAGAACTAAAAGAATTTCACTTCTAGAAGCGAAGGTCTTAATCATGAATATTTTTATAGCTTAAAATTATTTGAGTAAAGAGAAAAATCTAAAGAAGATGTGAATGTCTGAGACAAAAAAATTTCTAAATGCTTTAACCCAGATATCGTCACAGCATATTTAATTCAATTAAAAACTAAAAAAATAAATATTATTAGATTAAATGAAAATAATTAAACTTTTAAAGAATTATAGCAGACGTCAAAAATAATAGAACTGCTTAGATATTTTAAAAATATATTAAGTTTGATAATTCATACACTTACTAGCATCATCACAAGACTTGATTCATTCATTAAGCACAAAAAACATATATATATATATGTAGGTATATTTTATCGAATGGAAAATTTGAATTTATTTTAGTAATTGAAGGCAAGTAAATTTTTATTATCATTAAATAGGTTCTTAATAAAGTTTATTTTAAACAAGAAAGTTTCTAATTAACAATTAAAACATGTCTAATTTGTTTAATAAATAAAATCAATAATTAAAAATGTAGCGCTGTATAATAAATGAAAATATATAAGATCAAATCATTCATTTTTGCTAAACAAATACAACAATTAGAATTAGTATATTTGTGATTCTAAAATAATTGTAAAATGTGATTAATTTTCAATGATAAATATATTAGTGTAAATTATTTAATCACTTAGGTAAGTTAGAAATATAAAATAATAACTTTGGAAACATTTAGCGTGTGAAATCAAAGTAATTCATTACTTCTCATGATGCTCCTCTTCTCTATCGCTCTTTAATTTTTCTGGTTCTTCCTCCTCCCCCTTTGAGCTCTCCTCCTCATTGCTTCTTGTCCTTGATGGTTGCATCTGAATGATTTCTTTAGTTCCAGGTTCTTGAACACTAGCTTTGATCATCTCCTGCACCTCTTTAGTGTCCTTCTTCCCCTAGAAATTTTGCCTCATGTGGGAAATTCTTGAGCCATCATTTGATAGGTACCATTCAGCTTCTGCCAGGTCTTCATCTACATCGCTGAATTCTCCTCCTTATCTAGTATTTTCTCTCTCTAATTCGAGTTGTACCGCGTTCTTCATAATTAGATTGTCCCATGCGTCAATTTGTGAGTGCTGATTCATCATCACCGTATCCAAATCTTGGTCCACGAGTTGCATCTGCTTGTTTAGTGGCACTCGTTTCTGATATTCCTCATTCCATCCTAGAGTTTCTTGGTCTCAGCTTCTATCTCTATGATTAAACCTTATTTCCTTCACCTTTTCCCAACTGTCTCTTTTCTTGCTTCTCTCCTCTTCTGTTGGTATCCCAGTTCTAGTTGCCGCTTCTCTTTTGATGATGATGATCTCTGAACTTTGAATTGTTCATTTATCTTTTTTCTTTTATTATTATTAATTTTGATTAATTCTCTCTAATTAATTAATTTATTTTAATTACATTTTTGATTTCACTTACTTTGTTTAATTTCCTCAATTTTTAAATTATTCTTTGAATTAGATATATAGCTCATCTCAGTTATCCTAAATCTTTTGTTCATCGAGCTGAATCTTCGTCTTCTCGATGTAAGTTACCCTAAAAGGTTTTTTAACTTTCTGAATATAATATTGCAGTTCAAGATTTCTGATTCTTTGTTCGAGCCATATCTTGTTAGTTAATATTTCAATCTGAATCTTTTCGTGTATGTCAAATAGTCTAATATCTTTGATTATATTCTAGAATCTTGTAGGATCCCCAGCTTCATTTATTAGGTTACAGCTTCTCATATAATTTATATCCAAAAATGTTTTATGTAAGTTGAAATAGTGACTCATTCCATAGCTCACTGTAGTTTTTCCATGACTAACTGCCACCATTGTGTCCATAACATTTCTTGTGATAAATATCTTTTAATTTTTTTTACTTTACTAACATTTTGCTAAACTTGTCTTTTGCCACTATTTACAAGCCAATATTCTTCTATGTTGTGACTAAGTTTTTTTTAAAGTTTTTCCAAAAACTTACTACTTTATGATATCTTTCATATTACTCTCTTTGAGTTGAATTACGTTCCTTAATAATCTATTGTGTATATATCTGGGGTCCTGAATGCAAGTCTTTTCAGTTATTCTCCATTTTTTTCTATTTCTTCTATCTTCAGGTAATTTACTGCTATGAATGGTGTGTATTTGTAAATAATCAGAGACATTATTTATGTTCCCATTTTTTTTATTACATCGCAGATTGTGGGGTTGTTAGACTTTGCAAGTCTTTAGTAAAGTTCAGTTTACTTTTTTACTCATTCCGCGTTTTTGAGTAGCTGTTGAGTATTTAATGATATATTTATACCCAGATATTTAGTATCTTGTACTTTTTTCATCACTTTTATATCTGTTAATTGTTCAAATTACTTTGAGTCGCTTAAGAAAACTGTTTTAGTATTGAGTTTGAAGTTGTGTCTCTTTTCTATCTCCTTAAACCTTAAAGCTACTCAGAATTCTCTTGAATTACTGATGATCTTTAATGTTGATGAGTATGCCATCTGCATATGCTATGAGTTTCCCTTATTTTATCAATGAGAATAGTTCCTGTTATGAGTAAAGTGCGTCTTGCAGCATAGAGGATATTCTGCTTCCTTTCGTTACTACATTTTTTCCCGTCTATATATTCCCCTTCACACTTAATTCTACTTTTCGAGTATAACTCCTTTATTAATTATGTAGATATTTTGTCATTATCTGTCTTAGCCCTGTCTCTGAGGATCAACAGTAGTTTGTCTTTTCAGACTGAGTCATAGGCTTTTTAAAGATCTACTAATAAATAAGCTTCCCTCTGTTTGCTTTTCATTCTGGAGCTCTTGATGTATTCTAGTAGTCTTATAAGATTTAAATGGGTACTCTTATTTTCTTTAAACCCACTTTGATAATTTCCGGTCTTTAGCAGTTCATTGTTTTTTTCTTGTAGTTTGTTCTAAATTACTTTTTCATTTATTTTGCTGATATGTGAATTCACTACTATTCGCCTGGTATTATTGATTTCCGGGAATGAATCCCCAAATTTTTGCTCAAAAGGATCAGTCTCCTTTCTTTAAGGTATTAAGGAATATACCCTGAGTTTAGCCATTTTGTGATTTTCTGACTAACTACTTCCCTAATTTTCTCTGATTTCGTTAGCATCTTCACATCAAATCCATCTGGTCCTATGGCTTTGTTAAAATTGCATTCTCTGATGCTTCTATCCGCTTCTTTCACAATGCAGAATTTCTCTTCTCTTTCTTCACACATCATTGCTTGGTCTCCAGCCGGTTGATTTTTGAGTGTGAATCTCTTTAATCTTAGTATAGTTGGTTGTAAAATCTCATAATTTATTCTTGAGTTTCTTCTCCCAAGTTGACTCTTTCTCCATTCATTGTCAATCCCTTAATTGGTTCTGATTGTTTCTTGCTTTTAGATATTTGCCATCGTTTCTTTTTAGACATTATTCCATATTACTAATTGCTTCGTTCCAATAAGACTTTGTCTCATTGAATTAACTGTTTTGATTTTGACCATTGCCCTTTTTTAGCCAATCGGGCGTTTGATTATACCAATGTTTTGTCTTACTATGCTTTTCTAACTTTTCTTCAAATCATTTTTATATTTGATTGATGAGGTCCGCCTCTGAAAGTTCTCTTTTTTCATCGATGTAGGTTCTCCAGCATTATTTCCTTGTATCTGACACTCTGTAGTTTTTCTCTTTATCTGATTGCTTGAGTTCCCTCTCCTAATATTTTATTCTTAGTTTTTGCTATAATTAGTTTGTGGTCTGTTAGTCTCTACTAGTCGGTCTCCCAACTAATTGTTTACAAGTTAGAGAATATTTTTTCTAATTGGTTCCCTTTATTTAGAGTTTCCACTACTTGAGGAATGGATTCTTGGAGTCCCTCTTTGTGAAGTCTCTTACTTAGATCTTTAATATGGTAGTAGAAATCTCCCATCACTATGATTCTCTTATTCTTGCATTCTGACTTTAATGATTTAATCATGTCGATTAATCTGTTCAGTAACTCCTTGACTTCCTCATTCCAATAAGGTGGAATGTATACTGTAAATATGTGGATGGGGGTCCCTTCCATGTTTGAGATGTTCCAAGTCAAGAATTGCCTTAGAGTTTTCACTGTCTTCATAAAGAATCTGCCAACATTTAGCGCTAATACTCCGACGTTCCTGGCTAATTACGTTTGTGCTATGTTTTTTTTTATTCCAATTATTCTTTGCAGTCTTGTCTCTACTAGACCAATAAAATCCGGGGTCTTGCTTTTAAGTTTTCTCATCATTTTGGTCTTATTTAAGTTTGGAATTCCATCCAGGCCCATTATGCACGCAAATGCTTAGTTCGCGTGTCTTTGCTGTAATTTGTCTTTTTTTACTTATTACCTGTGTCCTGAGTTTACTCCTTTGATTTTGAGGAAATTTTTCGTTTCTTCTAACCTAGTCCTTCACCTCTCTTAGTGCCTAAAAAAATGGAGATGGCGGCCATTTTCTAGCGGAATGCTGAACTTGTCTAAGTTTTTATATTATTTTGTTTGACTTATGTTATTGGGTATTTTTACGAATGATATTGGAAACTTTTTTTTTAAGAATGAAAATAATCCATGATTGATTTCTGCTTATCCGAGCAGTGTTCTTCACTTTCATTTGAGTATACTGATAGCTTTATTCTGGCCTGTGTCTTCTCTTCCATTTCCCCTCCCTTTTAATTCTCTCTAATTTATTAATTGATTTTAAGTTTAAAATTTGATAAATATATTATTTTTTAATTTTTAATAATCAGCAAATCTTTAAATTTTAATCTTCAATTGATTATATTATTAAAGAGTTGTATTTTTTGTGATTATGTATATTCCAATAAAACCTCTTAAAAATGTGAATGATTAAAGATTTTCGGATTTTGAGAATGATTTAAAAAATATTTAGGGTAAGATAATTGTTTTATATTTAAATTGTATATATAAGTTATTTTTTTATTAATGTAAGAGTAAAAATTAAGATAAATAATTAATCTTATTATTAGCTATTTAGTAATATCAAATTAAATTTAACATATCAATCTTTCATACTAAAATTAAACAATCAATCTTAGTCGTACCCTAGACTTAATTGATGTGGCAATCATAAAGACAAAAATTTAATAACCCTCTCGCACCATTTCACTTCACTCCAAACCGAGATGCATAAGAAGAAAGAGCCTTTCGGTAGCGAACTATCAAGGAATTATTATCTCAGAGCTTGCAGAGATCTGATTCATGCAAACAATTTAGAAGAGTTATTGAAAAGTCTGACTAGTCCCACCGCTTTTGAGAATGCATTATCTTTCATTTTGCTGTGGAGGCTTAATTAACCTAACCTGGATCAGAAAAAATACTTTTTTGCTTTCTTTAATGGGTCCTCATATTCTCACTGTTGAAGCTTAGCACATCCTTCTTCTAGTTCCCTAAAACCTTGAATACTTAAATCATGATAGGTAGCTCATCTATGCAGTGAAATCCTATGAACACAGCCACTCAAGGAGGGTTTCATTGCCTGCCAGATTGAGCTCGCCAAAAGGCCCCTAATGCGATGAACCTTGCATACTTCCACTACCCTCAGCGGACCATTGTGTAAAAGAATGCTCTATTAAAATGCAAGTGGGTCAGTTCACTTAGGTACCCTATTCCTATTGTTAACTTTATGATTTAATAATAGTCTTTTGATTATGTTTATAATTTTTCCTATTTATTGATAATTATTTTGACTTCATTGCTAAACTATTTTGTATAGGGTTGAATCTAATTCTGAATGATATATCATATTAATTACTATTTTCTAAGGTGGTCTGAATACTCAGACTATTGTAGAGTTTATTGCTATTAGGATTTTCATAAGGACATTACGTTTAAATAAGTTGGTTATTAAAGGCTTTGATCATTAATTGCAGAATTAAAATTAATAAACTAGCTAATTCTTTATCAAGTAAAATAGAAATTCTCCAACAATCTGGTTTGTGATTCAAAAAATTCGCCAGATTAATATTCTCACTTTTGGATCAAGTAATATTTGAGACATTAATTTATGAATCAAAGGTTTATTGTGAAAGATTTCCCTTAAGCAACAATTAAAAGAAATATTTGAAATAATCTCAATCTATATTTTTTTTTGAGAACAAGAATAAAATTTAATTAAAAATAACAATTAATTAATAATTATATAAGATATGGCTTTAAAAACATACTTCTTAGCATGATATTTTTTATGGCCCCTGCAATCTTAATTTTTTTTCAAAACTTATTCAGACTTTATAAGCGCTCTCAAGTCAATGGCCTGAAATTAATGAGTAAATGTCATTTCTCAGTAAGCTTAAATGAAATTTGACCATCGGATTTATCGAAATTAATTAAAATAAGCGAAATTTAGAAAAAACATTAATTTATTATCTCTAAATATTTACAAAATATCTTAAAAATTCCTTCATTACTTGGTAAAATAATTTAAATAAATATTACAAGAATTAAAAAAGTTTTCAGGGGAGCACCTGAACCAGCAGAAAATTATCATGTTTCAATATTTTTTAAGACTCTGAAAATGCAAGATTAAGGTCAACTAAAGGTCAATCAACATGAGTAGACCACTATAAATTTGTGAAGACAACTCCTTTGGTTGATATGACTGATATCATGGCTAATGTAGCAAGTAAAAACATATTTTTTATATTTCTTTTATTTTATTTAAATTATCATGCAGGCCACCCTAAACCAAGTAAGTTATTATATGAAAACCAAAAAAAATGCTTAATACTTTAATACATAAATTAATTAGGTTTTCATATAATAGCTTACTTGGTTTAGGGTGGCCTACATGATAAATTAAATAAAATAAAAGAAAAAATAAAAATGTACATTAGTTTAAACTTTAGTTCGGAGTTGTGAAAGGTACGAAGATCAAGAAGACAATCAGATATATGAAAGATATCCTTGAGCAGAATCAAAGTGGAGGTTGAGTCAAAGCAAGGGTTATTGCCTCCAAGAGTTCACTAAGTGTTGATGTGCAGCTTACAAGCACAGTTGCTGAAGTGTCAAGTTTTACCAGTCTCCCGAGTATTGCGAAAAAATGTTCAACAAGCATCACTTTTACATGACAACAGTAGCTTGAGTTTAGCACTGTCAGCGAGGGACACGGCCCCCAGGATCATGCTTCTTCCGCTGCACAGGCCCCGAAGTGCCGAGTAGTCATTCTGTTCTCTTTGGTTTAATGTTTCCTCCGATTCTAAAGTTATGAGCAGCCCTTTTTTAAAATTATATATATAATACTAAAGTTAAATATAATGTAGAATTATGTATTAAGTCTAGAGATCTTAATTTCTAGATTTTTAATTTCACTAGCCTTAAGCGAATTAATCATCATAAAAGAGATATAAAAATATATGTTTTTACTTGCTATAATATCAGTCATAACAACCTAAAGAAGTATTTAATACATATTTAAGTGGTCTACTCTTGTTCATTGAACTTTAGTTGACCTTAATCTTGCACTTATAGAGTCTTTAAAAGATATTGAAACATGATAATTTTATGCTGGTTCAGGTGCTCCCCTCATGTGTTCAAATACTTATACTAATTTGCTTAATTTAAATTCATGTTTATTCAACAGTAATAGTTTAATCTCTAAGATTATAATTTCAAGTTAAGATAATTTAAAAATAATTTATTTATTAAAGTCAACTTTAATAAAATTTCTGATTTAAATCTTGAATCTTTCAAGATAAATATATAAATAAATACAAGATAGGTAAAATGATTAATTTGATTTAAAAACAGTATTAATCAGAAATACTATAAATGAATTTACTCTTAAAAAAATTTTAGTTTAATTTTAATAGCAATTAATAGGAAGAAATTAAAATGTATTAAAACAAATTATAATTATAAATGATAGTGACTTAAATTCTAAAAGAGAAACAAAAAGGTTAGAAAATTAAATACTCTTGCCTAACTTTTTCTACTTCTGATGTTTTATTTAATTATTTTAACTATAATAGAAAGCATGATTAAATGATTAGTTATTATAAAATTTGAATTTTTAATTTTACAATTCACTTATTCCATAAAGGATTTTATTATTATAAGTCCAATGTTGGACATTAATTCTCAAGCTTAATGGCATCTTAGACACAGATTATTCTAGGATTCATGTCCGATAAAGTCATTTTTGAGAACATCGAGGTTTTTAAGTTGATATGGCGGCAGCATTGAGAGTATAGTAGCATCGCTGAGAGCACGAGAATCTTTCGTAACGAAGCGACAAGAGACTATTTACATGTCGTAAAATCATACGCTTTGACATCTAGAATAAGATTTTCCTATTTTTTATTATAATAAATTTTATTGGTTAATTTCTCTAAAATATAATAAATAAATCAAATCTTTTGAAATAGATTTATTTTTTTTAAAACTATATACCAAAAAATATTAATAATAATATTATTTTTTAAAAAATAAACATTAAGTCGTATATTTTTTTATTTACATAAACATTTCTGTCATAAATCTATAACTATACCCAAAATTCTTCATTTGAGTGTTTATGTTTTATATGAAATATGACTATTTATTATACTACATGTCTTTAATACTTATAATTTTTAGGAGAAGCTCATTGCAGTGCAAAAGGAATTTCTAATATTTAAACTAGAATGATTTCTTAAAACAAATTCTTTTACTTGTTCTTATTTAAACTGTCAATCTTTAAATTTTTTGAATAAATTGAACTATTTTATTTTCCGCTAGGATGTGATTCTCATTGAGTCGAAATTGTTTTTTAGTTAAAAAAAAAGTTATTAATAATTATGTGCTTTCAATTAAAAATCATAATGATATTTATTAATATGTTTAAATAAGTTTTTTTCATCGCGGATATTAAAAAAAATATTTTAATCATTATATTATCTCTCACATTTTTAAGTCCAATGTTGTTTTTTTCTTAATATTAAAACAAATGATAAACTTTTATTTGAGTAAAGAATAAAAAAATATCTTTAATTTATCCTTATAAATTTAAAGAAATAATAAAATTTTTTCTCAAAAATGTCTATAATATAAAATGAAAATTATTTTATTTTTAAAACCTTTTGAATAATTTATAATGATTAGTAATGACCAACTGTTAAAAATATCTCTATAAATTTTTATATTTATCATAAAATTTTATGCCGATTAAATTTGTAGCTTCTTATTTGAATAAAGGTAAATGTTTAGAATTATTCAATTTATAGCAAAATTCAAATTAAATAAAGTCAAGTTAATTAACAAAGCCATCAATTGTAGAAATTTATAGCCCTTAGTAATTTATTTTAAATATATTTAAATCTTACTTTATTAGATGGCATTAAAACTGAAAAAATAAAACATATTTATCAAACTCAGTATATAAAGTTTAAAATACTAAATATCAGCATCTCATACTTATATATTACAATACTTTATAATATGAATTCATATCTATTATTAGTTAATTTTTAATTAAGACAAGGTTTTAACATGACTTCCAAAATATCCAATAATAATAAATTATATAATTAAATGCATATTTTTAGCAAATATCTATTATAATGTGTATTTGAATATCATCAAAACAATTCAAAGCTCGAATATATGACTTTTTTAATGAAAATTTAATAATAATTAACTATTAAATTTACATGTTATTATAACCAATATAAATATTATACAAATTGTTTATTATGGAAGTATTCGTAAAATCTTCCAATATAATATCTTTTAAGAATCGAGATAATTTACCAATAAATTATTATAATAAATAAGCTATCATTTAAAATGTATTTCTACAATTATATAATTATTTTAATTGCTTGCTAACAAATCATTATCAAATAAAACTCTTATTAAAATATTGAATAGATAGTATAAAATGAGAATATAAAAAATTGAAATTACTTTTTGAATTCCTTTTAAAATATAATAAAAAGATATTTAAAGCAAAAAATAAAAAATGAATAATGTCTTTGTTAATAATTATATAATATTAAAAAAATATAAGTAAATAAAAAAATAAGAATAAAATTTAATTAAACTTTATTAAAAATATAATCTTAAAAGGAAAAAGATTTAATTTAAAACTCAATAATACTCAAAAAAATTATAAATTAAATAATTAAGGAAGAATAGTGATAATTAAAAATTGATTATTTGAGAAAAACAAAATGTAAAAAATTCTAATTAAGCAATTAAATTTTTAATTAAAAATATATTAAAACATTAATATTTAAAAATAAATATAAAAAAAGATAAATTATAAAAAATAGAGAAATATAAAAATAGATTCTAATAGAGATTAAGTATTACACAGATTTTTTAATGAAATTTAGAGCTAATAATCTTGTTTTTATTTTTTAAATATCTCTTTTTCAATGTCCTTAACTTTCCTTCGTTTAAGACTATTTTCTCTAAGATCTTACAATATTCCATGACACAAAGCTCATTAATAAATAACTCATCATTATAATTGAACTAGCTATAGCTTGAAACAATTTTGATGAAATAAGTAAAAAGCATTATAGAAATTTCTGCTTTTACTACAATTTTAACAAATATTTCATTTTATATTTTTAAAGAATTGAGTGGCATCTCGTAGCCAGGGATGGATGTGCAAAGACAAAATACTGTAGATAATTTAAGTTTGATTATGGACTAGCTTTTTATTATAGCCGAAACGTAGTCATAGGCTCTAAAAATGTTATTGAAAATGGAGCATTACAAAAAAAATGATGATAAATCCTATCAGTCAATTTCTCGGTTTGCCATATTAAGATCTAGGTAATAAAACAATTGGAAAGATCAAAATAATAAAATGAAGAATAGATAGAGCAAGTCAGTCATACCCAATTATACTCTTATATCCTAGAGTCTTTTTAATCAAACTCATCTTTTATATTAATTCGATAAATTTTTCCCTGCTCTCACCTTTCATCGATAACGCTTATTTAGTGCTTCTCTAATTTAAGCTTAGAAGATTTCTCAATTTATTTTTGAAATTAAATATTGTGTTTAAAGGCTTGAATATCATAATCATAAATTTCTCTCTTACTTCAATAAATTATAAAGTGCAGTTGACAGCCTTGCTCAAATTAATGTTTCTTATAGCAAACACCACGAACCCTATGAATCTTTCTTCCCTCATTAACTGCAATCAAGGGAATAACTAAAAAGAATGATGATTTATTTTTCCAGTTTTGACTTTCGCAACAAGTCACAACTTGTTTTAAGAACAAATTACATTCTTTTTATTCTTTATTTTAATGGCAAGTGTCTTTTATGCAAGCAATTTGGAAAAAGATTCGAAGAGATTAAGTATTATAAAGATTTTTTTTAAAGAATTTTATTAATATATATATATATAATTATTGAAATTAGATGTTTTAATTATATTATATAGAAATACATTTGAATTTGGAAAACTAATTATAATTAAATTAATATTAAATCAAAATCGTTGGGTTCATTCGATAGATAATTCAAAATTAGCTTGACTTTACTATAGGCGGTACAATTTTATCGCATCTCTGGATTGAGATAACTTATTTTAATTTGAGGGTATAATTTATTGAATTTAGTGGTATTTAATTAAACTGAAGTTATCTCATTCCAGGGATTCGATAAAATCGTTCCACCAATATTAAAGTCCAGCTAATTTTAAATTATCTATCGAATGAGCCTAATATCGTTTAAATTGGCCAACTTTAACTGCCACGATTTTGATTTATGATTGATTTAATTATAATTAATTTTCCATGTTAAAATGTATTTCTACAATATTAAATACTATTCTTATTTTAGCAGATTCCCTATTTAATTTTATTATAAACTTTATCTCTCACATTAATTAAACTCTGTCTTCTTTTAAAATTTTGGAAAATTGAAAATTAATATCTAATATTTTATTTTAATTCTCAAGATTTTTAATCATATAAATAAATATTTTTCATTTTTATCTATATAGTATTCTAAAAAAATATAATTTAAGCAATATTTCAATAATTATATTTTCTTTATACTATATTTCTACATTGTATGTGGGGAATCTCTAGAAGTTATTGTTTTCATAAATTCAATTAATTAACTAAAATGAGAGCGAATGCCAAATCTCATTTTATTTTTACTAAAAAAAGAACAGATCAGACAATGAGTGAGAACCCAGAATTTTATTGAATTATGTCAGTAAGCATTTTTACTAATAGCATTTTGAATTGAATATAGTTAAATAAAATTTTTCCAAATTTTTCTTTAATTCAAAACTATTATTCAAAATGGGATGATTGATTCATCAAAACTAAGGTGCTTAATATCATTACTAAGCACCAGGATAAACCTACAAGATTAGAAATCCATGAGTACTTTACCACCCACTAATTTAGTGTCTATCTTTATATTTTAACGGCGAACACATAAAAAGACCCACATAGCCCACTATTACCAGGGCACATCAGTTTATATTATTAATCTTTAACTGATATAGAATAAGCAATCTACTCAACACTCAGCTGCTACTCCACTGTTACCTACTGATGATCAATTAACCTCAACAGTCTCATCTAGATACCTAAAACTACTAAAGCAAAAGACTGTATATATAGGCAAATCCTTATAGGGGCATACTCCTGCGATGATGGAAGTATTACAGGTAACTACAGTTTTCCTTCAGTAATATCAGTCAATGGTTCAGAGCTAGAAGAATTTTCAGAATGGGATGACGATGACAGTTGAGTCAGAGAAACTATAGTCAGAATCTGATAGCTACATACTAGAATCAAACCAATCAATAACTTTGAGAGAAAAAAACTACTTATATTCAATAAATAGAAAATATTAAAATTAAATCCTTAATAAGTTATTACTATTTAATAACAAAACTGTCGATGGATGATGTATCAGTGAACAACAATGATCACTATATGGAAGATTTGTCATAAAAAAAGACCAGCCAACAAAATACCAATAAATTCTAGGAATCTTTGTTAGAAGTAAGGGTACTAACGGTATTAATTCAGATAATCTATATATGGTGATATATAAAAAAGTTGTTTAATATATAAGCTACCAAAAAGAAATGAAATACAAATAAGACTATCTACTCAACCTTATGTGACAACAACAATCTAAATTTAGCTATGATATCGCTTATCATTTAAGATGGCAGATTTATTTAAAAGTGGAAGTTTACCGTTATGTTTTTGTGACTATGCAGTTGAGCTACAATTCTAATTTTTTGGGTTACCTGTCTCACATCCCCCACTATTTTTAATGCAAGAATAAAAATAATTATTTTCTCACCAACTAAATTTGGGGCAAAAATCACTATTTTTGAGAATAAAAATGTTATTGAAAATGTTCTGAGGTCATTACTCATTAAAAAGATCATTTATTTATCACAAAATTAAATATACTAAGGCTCGTTTTGATAATATTATTATGTGATTTTCTCCATATATTTTTCGCTTTTTAACTTATATAATCTTTGTACAGAAATTTGTAGGCAACTTATCATTGATTCTGTAATATCAAAAATGGAATTATAAAAAAATGAAATGTAAAATTAATTGATTTAAGAATGATATTGATTTTTTTTCGCTAAATATCAATTATAAATATTCTACAAGTTTCTGAACGAAGATACTAATAAATACAAAATAAAAATTTTTTGGAAGAAAAATAAAATGATAAAAACAATCAGAAATACTTCTAATTTTTTGATAAATCAAATTATTTTTTCAATGTGATATGACCACAGAGCATTTTTAAAAATATTTTTAATTATTAAATTCGTGATTTTGGACCCAAAATTTAGTTGATGAGAGAATTAATGGATATATTTTTACATTAATTATAGTGGGGATGTGAGGCAGGTACCGCCATAATTTTTTATTTTTAAAAATTTAGGATTTAACCGGTTAATTAATTTGATTAAATTTTGTGTGGTTAATATGATAGAAGTCATGCATGTATATTAAACTTTCAAACATTAATTAATTTAAATATTTAAAATAATGGAATGGAGTACTATTTACTACTTCTTTATTACTATGTATTCTTTTAGTATTGTTTTAACTAAGAACTTTGGAATAACTTTTTGTACGAGTGTATTTGGCGTTACTGGCTGGATAATTCTAGTGCTATGATCAAGAGAATCCAAAACATGAGCAAGAGGATCAATTCTATAAGTATATGTGAAGATTAAAGATACAGAAGTAGTTTATCAAGATTTGTTGCCCTTATCTTTATAAGTGTCATTGAAAATTTCACTTCAAGGAGAGCAACAACTTTTGTAGGATAATTTTAAATCAGCACAATACAAAGATAAAATCCTTAGAATAAAATTCTTTATCAATTGTTGCTTTCCTTTACACATATAACTTATTGCAGAAAATTAAGATAACTTTGAAAGGCAATAGATGAGTTTCATTGTGACAAGTTTATGAACCGAATCCTAAATTTCACCGACAATTACAAAGCAAATAATGCTAGTCCAATTCAGGGATTTACTTAGAATACATGAAAAACACAATCTAATAGATTACATATAGAAGTATTGGCAAAACTGAAGTTACATTGTTCAAATTAAAATTCGAGTGCAGATTAATAGGAATTTAAAAAAAATGTTGATTAGCTGAGAGCTACTTGAAGGAAAACAAATTTCAATAATTGAATCACTTCAAATATATGCGATATAAAAGTGACTAGATCCATTAAAGAGAGTTTATATGCTTTGACAAATTTCAGAATTGTTGTTTATGATTTAGCTGCCAACTAATTTCCCAAGTTGTTATTTTAAAACAAAATCCAAAGAAACCTTATATATTGTCCTAATGATAGGCAGATTCTGAAACACAAGTATTGATAAGATACTTTAAAAGATATTTATTAATGAGTACTTTTAGAAGGAAAATCATACTTAAAGAAATGATGGCAGTTAAATATTTGACTAAGTTTTTCTGATGGATTAAATGAATAAAAAATATTTTTAAGCATTTAAAAGCGAAAAATAATAGCAGAAATAAATAGATTTTTTCTGGGAATAGATATTCTACTAAAGTTATGAATGGAGATTTTACTAAAAAATATGTAGACAATGCAGTTGTGATAACAACCAATGCATTACTATAAGAAAAAATTTAGAAAATTGATAGGTTAATATTTTATTCACGTTGCCCTTTTGATTGGTATCACAAATATAAAATAAAATGAGGCAAATACTTACACATTAGATATAATAGACTTGGCTAAATATTTTCTGACACGTGCTAAAGTAGAGATCACAGTGCCTCAAAAATAACAAGAGAAGAATATAATTAGAGAAGTTAGCACAATATGAATGAATAAGATAGAGTCTTTTGTTTATAGAAAGAAAATAATTAAACCTACAAATTAGTCATTAAAGCTAATTGCATATTTAAATAAATTAATCTAAGAAAGTATAACATACATTTTCACTTATCTTATTTTGACCACTATGTTATCAAGTCAAATTGATCAACGGATTAAATACTAGATTTAGTTAGTTAGTTTTTAGCACATAATTAAGAGTAAATATCACGACTATTCATTTGGGAGAGCATTTACAACCCTAAAAATGCTAACCTAAAACTTATCCAAGATCAGTCTACTCTAGGTCATCCAATCTTTATCTTTCTCTATCCTTCGTTTGTCCCAGGCTTTGACCAGCAGTCGTTCTGATTCATAAAGTTTCTTGACTGTAACAGGACTAATCCTATTCCATCTCATTCCCTCACTTTAATTATTCGATTCGTTTTTACGATTCCCAGTTTTGTAAATACATTTTTTCTCAGTCCACTCCAATTTTAGAGACAAAATCCTAGATTTAATAAAATAAAACATTAAGGAATTAGAGTAAAAGCTCAACTGCAAAGTCACATCAACATAACGGTAAGCGTCCACTCTCAAATTTTGAAATTATTATTGTTCTTATAAAGATTAAACAAATAGACTAAGATATCAGATATGAGAAAGGATATAGAAATATTTTTTTATTAATATTAAAATATTTGATAGATCCAATCAATATTTTAATTTCTTATAAATATCTGACTCAATTATTATATAAATTAATCAAAGATGATTATATTTTAAAATTCATAAAGTAGAATAACAATAATATCTTATTGATTGACTTAAGGTTATTAAACTAATCCAAATCATTAATTTTCAAAGGTGTTATTTAGCTGAAATAAATTACAATAGCATCATCGTCAAACTTCTTTTTCAGAAATGCATGGATTTGGAGAGATTCTTAAGTGCCAAGATTATTTTTTATGAAAATACTTTAGGCGCTCGATCTTTGATGAATATCACTGTCAGGGTATATTTAGAAAAACTTCTTTTAGTGTCATAGTAACACATTTATTTAATTATCTTCAATTTATGCAGTAAAATTTGTAATGATCATAAGATTTAAAGTAACTGAAATTGAATTATTGCAGGAGTGTATTGATTACTCTTATCTTGAATAAGAAAAAAGAATCAACTAAACCTGGTATAAATGAATTTCTTTAATAAGTTATTAGTTATTGCTAATGATACTAATGATATTTTTAACTGATTTAGTTTAATGCTCGTCATATTTATAGTTATGGTAATACTAGTATTATTCTCTTTTAGTATTTTCATTTCTCGCTTAATATGAGTTTGTAAGAAGATTAGTTTTATATTGACCTAAAAAAATTTATTTAATTAAAACAAAGTTTCATTTGAGATTCTAAAATACTTGATTGGCATACTCGATAATTATGCAATATTCTTTATAGATTTAATCTAAAACTATTTAGATGTTTTTATTAATTTTTTATCAAAAGTTTTTTTAGTTTGCAGTTAATTATATTAAGACTCACAGTGTATTTTCTTTCTCTTGGGCATTCTTAATGCTTTAGAAAACTTGTGTAAAAATTTATCACTTAAATAAGGAGTTTGAGTCCTAAATAGTGCCTAACTCTTTCATTAAATCACTTTCTAACAAATATATTTTAGTGAAGATAATAACCTCAAACAAACACAATTAAAAATAGTGGTGTTTTTTGAATGATTGCTTTAGTCTATTATACTATTTTAAATTACTGCTGTCAGATTTATCATTTGATCTTATGTTTATGAATAATAAGTATTAGTTGGTATAAATAACAATAAATTATTATTAACTAATTTAAATAGATATTATTAAATTTATATAATATTTTCTATTCATGCATACATATTATAAATAATTAAAGATAGTTTGACTGTGAAATCTAATATATTATGGTTTATAATGTCCTTTATTTGATTTAATTAATTATGGAAGGATCTCATTTAATCATCATTATAAAATTAACACAAATCATTATTAAGATAATGAGTTTATTAAGTTATTTTGCTTTAAGCTAGTAATAGTTCTTATAGTTTTGAAAATAAATAGGTTGAGGTAAATAATTAACTAATAATGCATTATAGAATAAATATATAGCATTAAATTTACTTTGATTCTTGAACAAAGTGACGATTATTGCGACTCTACAATATTCATTTAAAACAAATTTATAGTAAATTTTGAATTATAAATATTCAATAAAATGAGCCAACTTAGCCTTCTAACGTAGTCTATAATAAAATTCTATTAATTTGTACTATTTTAATTTATGATTAGATTGACTTTGCTCGAAAGTGATGGTTAAGTGAGCCAAAGTTGCACTTTTCAAATTAATTGTTTTGTTGAATTCTAATAATAAGTTAAGAATTTTCACCCCTTTTTAATTATATTTTTTAAGGTAAAATTGATATTTTTTATAAATAGGAGTAGCTTCTTTTCAATTTCTATTTTTTTGTGTAACTCCATATTCATCAATTCTTAGATTGAGAATTAAATTGTACCTGAAAACACTTCTTGCTTTTTAAGTAATAAGACAAATAGTAAATGTTTTACTAAAATAAGCAGCACCCTACAGACGGTCGCTGAAAATGATCAATATATTCAATGCATATATATATATATAAATTTCAGTGAAAAAATACTCAAGCATAAAATTATTTAAAGTTTAAAATAATAAAAATAGATTAGCAGTGATAAAATAGAGAATAAAACAGATTGTAAAACATTTAAAACTTAGTGAGCTCTTCCGGGGATAAATAAGCAAAAATAATTTTTGTAATCTAAAATCACTATTATACGGTAGGAAAAATGTGCAGCATCAACCTAAAATCCTATATTGCATTTAGAGCTACATATATTTTAAGTATCTTCTCTTTTCCATTTCATCATCATATTAAAAAATTAAAATTTCAAAATCTTAGAATTATAATATAAACTATAGTGTATTATAGGTCCATCTATTAATCTGAATATTGTAATCAAAATCTATTTGCTACAGATTTTTAGCTTTTCCTTCCATTTCTCCATTTAATTCTCCTTCTTGAATTTATTGTGTTTACTTATGAATATTTCCATTCAGTATTAAGTTTTAATTGAATTTCTTTCATTAATTAAGACTATGCCTATTGCTGAGTTAATAACTTTCTTATTCTTTCATCTTAACCATTGATGTCTCTCTCTAATTTTAAATAATTTCAATTTTATTATTCTGTTTGTAATTAATTCATTTATCCTTTTGATCTGATACTCATTTTAAATTCAACATAGTCCGATGATAATGACACTCTCCATTTTTACATTCCTTTCTTGATTAACCACTATTATTAAAAGCCCTATTTTTCCAATATTCATTTTGGTGTTTGATGACTTTCAGATAGTATTTTTGCAATCTAATTGGCAAATAAAATAGAATATTGGCTCACATAAAGTTCTATTGCTTGGTTATTTGAAATAATGAGAATTAACTCGACAATCATCAGAATCATTCATCTGATATTTCTTTATCATAATGTTTGTTTTAATTTCAAACCTTAATTCCACTATATCATATAACATTTCATTTATTTATTTATTTCACATATGATTGCCATACTTCCAATTTATCTAATTGCATCATTTGCTTACAGTCTAGGCTACCTTGAATTCTTTTCTAAATTTTGGATTTATAGTTTATAATAAAAAATTTTAAAAATAATAAATAATAATCAATTAATAAATATAGATTGAGATGGAGTTGATTTAAGCACTGTTCATTAACAAAAAATGTAAATTAAAAACATAATTTTTATTTATATTTTGGAAATGTGTATTGATAAAAATTTCATTCTGCATGGGCAACTATGCGATTAAAGTAGCATAGAAGCAGCTAAATGAAGTTTTGGCATGCAGTAGCGATTTGTTTGATGGATAGTGGTTCCGTAGTAATGTTGTCTACGGATAGTATGTTTCTTTAAGCTTGATATGTTTTCCTTAATATAAGTTTGCCTCTTTATTTATATTGTACATTTCGCATTATTTTTCATTGCTCAGACGAATAGAGAAGATGATATTACTCTGCAAATCACCTAAATCTCTCCATAATCTACAATTCTTTAGTTTTTAGTTCATTAAGCTGGCCCATCTCTTTATTTATCTAATATCTTTATCATCCATAATCGATTGGAGCTAATTTAGAATTATACTTGTCGTAGGTAGATTTCACTTCTACCTCTCCTCAAAGATATTCTTCTATAAACTCCTCTTGGACATGATGACCAGAAATCAAAGTACTGGAATATATTATTATTATTAATTGTAAATTAATAAAATATATTTATTATAGATGGATGCATCATTGTATTATCTACATAACAGTCTACTGTATTTTAGATTAAACCTAAAATTATATTAAAAAGCCCATGACAGAATATACAATGCTAAAAATAACACTCTTTATATTTGGTTATATATAAGACTACTTAGACAATAATGTACAATTATCTAATTAATAATACCAAATATACTTATTGAAATAAATAGTTTGCATTTAAGATACTATTTGTTACAATAATCTTTTTAAATCTTAGAAAAACATGAAATTTGGAATTATTCATCAATACATTACTAATACAGATTTTCGTAGTACATTCGCTCAAATTTTCAATTTTGACGTAAAAATCTCTGTAAGCGAGAATTATAAATGAAATGACAAAAGGCAATTTAGCTATAAATAATTATCCACTAACTGATAAATTAATTAAACATGAAGGCTCATCGATTCAAAAACAATGGATATTACATAAATTGATAAATGTTTTTAGTTAAATTAAAAGGAATCTTGAATTATAATCTATAGCAATTATTAAGTTGATTATATATTCTAGCATATTAAATGATTGATTGTAAACCTTACTAAGATATTAAATGTGGATGAAGCTTGATAAGATTGATATTAGCTATACTTCAAATGTATATCTAGTAACTCAATATATTATAAATTATAAAAGCTAATAAATTAACAACATTTATTATATTTGAGGTATATAGTGTATAAACTTCTAATTTTGAAATTGCTAATATAGATTTTAAATAACATATTTTATTTTTTTCATATTTAAAAGCAATAGAAATTGAGAAAAAATAATAATGAAAAGAATCACTTAGAATAAAAGTAAAGTAAAATGATGAGTTGGAAAAAATGAATTAAACTCAAGTACCTCTCTCATATTGTTTATTACCATTTTATTCATTTGAATTAGTTGTTGATTCTTATTTTTCTCTTAGTAAAGCTCTAATTTAAAATATATTGAAAATTTGAAATTAAATTTCACTCACCTAATTTATCATTGATGGATTGATTTATTTTATAATTATTAGCAAAAATTTACTATAATGCTTATGATAATAGATTTATTTGTCAATTTATCAAATAGATATACGGTGACCATATTGTAGAAGCAAATATTTCCTTATTGATAGGGTTATATATAACAATTGCAATTGAAAGGGAACATAAAAAGGAGGTACATACTAGAATAAATGCTCAAAGAAGACGTTTAGGAGGAGGAAAAGGAAAATCAAATGGCAATACTTATGATCAGGATAGATAGAAAGGAAGTCAGGAAATTCATACATATATCATTTTAAATATTTTAATGTTTTTTAACACATATTCAAGAATATATATAGAATAAAAATACCTACGATCACGCTGAGGTCACTGGGGATCACCAATCTTTTATATATCTAGGTATATTTAAGTGTCAAACACTTTTAAATCTTTATTTTTGGTTAATTCACTTAATAATTGATTGTATTTGCAGTATCTTATGATATTATCTTCGTGAATTATCTCTGATCTGTTAGCTTATCGACTTCATTTTTAGTTCAATCATTTGATCTGTTAGTTGCTGGTATCATTCTTCTTCAACTAAATTAAAGTTTTCATCCATGATTAAGGCTAATAATTAAAGAATAATAGGTTTTGCCAGCTACGTTATTTTGGATTAGTATTTTATCTAGATACATTAAAGCTATTTAAATTTATGAATCATCATTAATAATATCAATATATAGTGGCACGAGGCCGCAATTAAAAAATATGTATATGCTTTTAGTTGGAATAATTTGTATGGAGACTTTGTTTCAGTATCTTCATTCTAAAGAACAGGGAAGAGTTTTATTTCATCAATTCTACTACAGTTTATCAAACTTTTATAAATGACAGTGAAATTTAGTGAGTCTTTATTGAGACTTCATTAGAAATTTTTCCAACTTTGTTTTTCTTCAAAATCAAGTTCCTCATATAAATTTGTTGGGAGGATAATTTTTAGCTTCTTTCCCATATTGTTGGTCTTAACCTTTCTACATATTGGTAAGTGGTTAGAGCAATTAATTTTCTTTAGTCTCAAGTATTAAGTCTAAAATCTTTAATTGATTATTAAATATTTTTTTCATTTTATTTATTAAATGGGTTATTAGTTTAAGTCGTGATGTCAATGATACAAATTTCGGTTTTTCATGTTCGGCACTTTGATTTTTATTTAGTCTCTGTTTTTTTAAAGATTTGTCTCACCTTCCATACCTATATTATAGTTGTTAGATTTTTTTAAACTTGCAAATGCTTTTGTTTAATTCTAAAAAACTTATCAAAATGGGTAAAATCATTTTTTTTGATGCCTTATTTGAATAGATCCTGAGATTATGCGATATTCAATTAGCTCTTAGATATTAAGAGAGCTTTATTAAACCCACTAAGTTTGCGGTATTTAACACTAACGTTGCATAAAATTATTCAATACTTAACATGTATTAATAAATTTAGATCATTTGGGAAAGGCAATCAAAATCGCTGCAAAAATAGTTTAAATGATTGTTAGTTATAGCTCTTGATTGAATAAAAAACATTCTATCTGATCCGCTAATTGAAGATCCAGTAACTCTTTAACGTCGAATTTATGTTTTATATCCGATCCTCTTTACGATACATGCTGGAGTTTTTATATAGGATACTTTATTAGAGTATTATATTACAACAGTTTGTTGAAAGGGAACTTAGAATAATGATTCGATGCCTTCTAGAGAAGTTATTTAATCAATTACAGAACTAATATTGGGAAGCTTGTATTATTTGCTTAAGAATTATCTTTAATTTCCCTTATAAAATTTAAGGAATAATTACGGTCAAAGTTTTTATTTATAAAGCTTTTTAAGGAAGTATATTATTTCTAACATATCGTTACAATACCAACTTAGCAAAGTTGCATTTTAATAATAAATATTATATAATGAATATAATTAATTAAGAAATAATGAAGATGAGAGAACGCAATTATTTTAAGGTGTATGAATAAATTTGTTAAATAGACTTTAATTTAAAATAAAGCATTTATAATTATTAGGTCTTTTATTTTCCAATAACTATAAAGTCTAGGTTTATATAAAGTGTTCCTGTAATGTTTTATTTTTTTAAATTTCTTATTACTTATTATAGAGATAAGCATATTAATTTTATAATAAAATGAAAGAAGTAAATAATTCCTAAGCTAAGATATAAAAATTGCTTTAAAAATCATAAATTTTTATGAATCAAGGAAAGTTATAAAAGAATCCCTAAGTAAATTAACAGAGTTTAAAGCATGTATTTATATAAGTATAATAAAAAAGTATTATAATTAATATGCTAAATCAAGTATTTTCTGCATTAGCCACATTGAATTTTAAAATAATGTCAATATTCATGATTAGATATAATAACACCTACAGACTCATATCAAGCAATAAATAATTATTTTCAAACTTTAATTCCTTATTTGAAAATGAAGATTAAATAGTTAATTCAAAGCAAATTTTGGAAAAAGTTGTGCCATAAGAATCATAAATACTTACTTTTCTAATTGGAAAATAAAATTTGAGTTATAATGTATAGACTTATTCATTAAAATATTCTATGCAGAAAATTATTATAGATATTCCCATTTAATATTGTTCTAATAAAGCATTAATTTCAGATATTGTTAAGTTACAAAATATATTCATTTAAGCTTATAAATTCAATAAAATTCTCAGAATATAGTATAGGCTCTATTCATTATTTAATGAAATTAACTTCTTTTATTCACATTAATATTGTAGGAATACATTTGATTTGTTGAAATATATAATAATTAAAATATCAATAATTTAAATTCGTGGCAGTTAACTTTCTGGAAACCTAGACAATATGGTACTTGTTCTGATAGAGAATTCAAAATTAGCTGGACTTTACTATTAGCGGTACCCCTCTATCGCATTCCTCTGAAGCGAGATAACTCGACTTTAATTTTGGGTGATTTGTTTAGTTGAATTTAATGCCAAAATTAAAGTCGAGTTATCTCGCTTCAGGAATGCGATAGAGGGGTACCGCCAATAGTAAAGTCCAGCTAATTTTGAATTCTCTATCGAACAAGTACCATCATATCTATGCTAGGATAAAGTTAACTGCCACGAATTTAAATTATTGATATTTTAATTATTATATATTTCAACAAATCAAATGTATTCCTACAATACTAAATTTATCAATTATTAATTAAATACATTAAAATGTGAGAATTTCATAAATATAAGGCTAAACTAATTATTTGAATAAGTATCTGCCACTAATTAGAAAAAAAGTTTCAGAACTTCCTTATATTTAAATTAACTTTGTGTGATTATTATATTGACTCTAATTCTTTTTAAAAATCATGAAGGCAGTTGGACATTTTGAGATCCTGTGTATTTCTCTTTACTTAATTTCTCCAATTAAATTATTTTCTAGCGCAGTGTCTCGAGTTTTGCAGTAGCTACTCTAAAACGGTGTATTCAGTGCATCTTCATCTTTATAAAGGGGAGTGTTCAGTTATCCTAATATTAACAATTGCTGTCAACATCATCAAATCAAGAACCAAACTTTTATCTAAGCTTACCTTAAAATTTCATTTCTAATTGTCTTGCTTTCACAAAATGAACTGAGACAAATGAACTGTTTTTACAACTTATAATTCCAGTGCCACCTTTGTTTAATGAGCAATATTATATTCATAGGTTTAATTTTGCTATATCTAGTTTAGTTTCTATTTATAAATATAAGACTCTGGAACTAGCACAATCACAAACGCTAGTTTTAGTTAAATTTATGCTGTGGCTGTAAAACTGCTAGATTTGAACTATTGTAGGTTATTTATATTATCAGTATAAATCAGTAGATGATATATTTCAACTTTTGAAACTTAAGATTGATCTTACTACTCGAAATATAAACTCATCTTTGGTTATTAAAATTGCAAACATAAATAAGTATAAATGCATGGATTCTTAATATAAATGTTTCAATACTTCTTACACTCTTTCACCGAGGTTTAAAACGCTTGATTTCACTCTTGAAAAACATAGAACATTGGAGCAACAAATGCATCTTTTTTTATTAGGTATTATTATTTTATAAATAATTAATTTTAGAAATCACTATCCTTAATGCCTTCTACTTATCATGTGTATACATTTTACCAACATTATTCTAATATGCAAGTATTCTATTAATTATCAGATATCAGTAAATCATGCAAAATATTTGAATTTTAGACCTGTAATTACAACTGCTACAAACAATACATTTTTTTCATAAATAATATTTGTGTAAGTGAAAATCAATATCCTTACAGCTGTAACTATTAATTTAATTTCAATCTGTTGCATCAATTAATATTTTAAATTTACTAATAAAATTACTATGAATGCATATAAAATACAAAATTCGTTAATAAGCAAATGTTTTCACAATCAAATATAAAAGGAACTCGTACAAATTACAAGATCTCAAACAAAATGGAGATTTCAAACTTGATATACTCTTTTTATTGAGATTAGTCCTGCTCTGATAAATCAAGAATTTACACAATTACAGAAAATTTGAATATTTAAGTAATCGATTGTTAATAATAAAAAACTTAGAGACATTATAACTATGTTTTTAAAAACTAATTAAATTAAATTAACGAGCTAAGTTGAAATTTTTATTTGTGGCTTAGGTCGTATAAATAAATTAACATGATTTTGTTAAGTATATTATCTTTATATCTTATACTTTGATAATTATTATTTTATTCAATGATACTTACATTTTTATATGATAATCATTTTTAATTGATGCCTTTATGTTTAAAGTTTAACTTTAGTTTAGATTTAAGAATTGTTAAAACGTTTTGTTAAAAGTATAGTTTATATAAAATGATTGATTTTTATTCACTAATACCAATTTCTTAATCTCAATAAGTTTTGATTATTTTTTATTTAGTTAAATTATATATATAATAATTATTGATTATTCAATCATTCGCTGGAAAATGAAATTAATTTTTCTAAATATTACCAATAGTTGGCAGTTTAAACATAACACAATAAATAACTGACTATATATTTAACCTACTTAAGCATATCTCGATAATGCAATTAATAAAATTATAGTATAAGCAATATTCCTAGATGGCAGGAATTCAAGTGTTTTAGAATTACAATTTGTTACAATAATTGATTGCTCTATCTACTAAATTCAGTTTTTTTGTTCAGTGAGCGTTTTAAATTTCATAAACAACACTGTTTAAACAAGTGACTTAAATCAGTATACAAAATCTAAATCTCAATGTTTTAATCCTATTTTATCTTTTACCACATCACTTCCTGTAATTTTTTTGTCTACTCTCAAGCATTATACAACATCTAAAATTTTAATCATATTTTCAAGCAAATATTTTCAAAAGGACAACACTTCGTGAATATAAATTTATACAAGCACAATTAATTCATCAGACATGTATACTTCTTTTTTAATTAAGATATTTTGCTCTGTTATATATCAGTACTTACATCTGAAATTTTAAAGATAATTTAATACATCTTAAAAAGGGACAAAAGCTAAAGACTTAACCACTTTTTAACTCTTAATTCAAATAATTGTGGCTATAGTTCAATTTACTAAATTTATAATAGATTATTGGTGGAACTCTTCCAAATTTATCATATTCAGTGAAACTACAAAGATCATTAGATATATCAATAGCGTTTTCAATTTATAAACATGACTTTATTAATTTAAAGTAATTGCTACTCTCAATGATACAACCGATATAGCTCATAATTACAATTTATAATAAGAATTCGATAATTAAAAATGAAATTAATTAGAAATTATAGAAAATGGAAAAATGTGTGATCAGAAGATGCCGTGTCACTCAATTAAAATGTAAGTTACAAAAAAGATATCTAAATTTATAATTTTACAGGGGTTGCATCTGGTAAGAGTAGTGGTAGGAACAGACTAACACTTCGCAGAGGAGCTTTGAAGAAAGGTGAAGGAGTATTCAAATATGCAAATAGTGATATCTTAAAAGAAACATGGAAAGACAATGAAAAGTTTTTTAGATTTACACTTTGTATATTGGCTTATTGTTTTTCATTTATTATTGATCGAAATGTTGTAATCATCTATTTTCCAAATTATTTATCATAAATATTGAAATCTTTTTCATTTAATTAATATGAGTATTGGAAAGTACATCGGTTAATCTTTCATAAAATCATTATAATTATTAATTTTGTATATTCTTCCGACTATATTTATTTGGTTTTGCAAAAAAAGGAGTATAAATTGCCTCAAGTTAAAGTTAAGATAATCATTCCGTATCTTTTACACCCAATCAAACTACTTGTTTACATAAATTGTTAATTTTACAAAAAATGATCTTTACACTTTCTTGCAATCTATATCTTGGTCTTGCATATAAAGCAATAAAATTAACAGATTCAAGCATTTTTCTAGAACTCAAACTTATAAACTAGCTGTAAATTTATTCGATAATAAGCCTAAAAACTTTAGTTATGATGAAAATTATAGCAAACTTTTTAGATATTATAAAGTACGATTCTTATTTGGATAATCTGACATTAAGAGGTTAAGTGGGTTCTTAGCTTTAAATGCGATTATCATGTAATTTTCTGTACAAGTGACATATATTTAAAGGTAAATTAAGACTTGAATTTTTTTGGTAATTTATTTTCATTCAACTGTAGTTAATCAGTATTTGAAGATATGAAAATAAGGTCTATGTATTACTAACTATAATAACCAAGTTTATTTAAGATATTTAAAATAATTTTCTATAATCATAAAGTCGTGAAATTGAACTTGTAGGACCTGCAATTCGGCTTTTCCAAGAAAACTCTTTATATAAAGCAATTATAAAATAAAATAAAATAATTTTAAAATTTTAGATTGCAGATAGTGGAAGTATTTAAATGATAAAACACAATTTTAAGAGAAACCCGTCACATGTGAGATTTTCAAGAGTAAGGATTACTGTTATCTTAAAATTTTCCATCCCAAATTAAGTCAGTTTAGGCAACTAAAGCTTAGCGCTTAAAAATTTATAGATGATCTGAACAGCATTGATTAACTTGGCTTATTAATGAGAGTATTTAATTTATGTAGAGAATTTTTTCACTTTTTTAATGCCTCTAATGTTAGATTATTGTTAACTAATTATGATTTAGGAAGAAATGTAATTGCATGATTTGGAATATGCCTTGCATGCTTTATTTTATCATTTACCTCCCTCCCTTTGATTATAACTCTACTACAGTCAGTCTTTATTTTTATAGAAACATAATATCACCAATCAACTTAGACTTAATAGCTGAAATATTCAAGTTCTTTGATTATAAAATTTTCTAACTAAGACTCAATAGACTATTTTAATAGTGACGTAAATAGGAACTAATATAAAATATTTAACAATAGGAAATGAAGTATAAATGCCCTAGTCTTAATTCAAAATTTACTATTTTATTTATCTTTGGCTTTGTGTTAGCAGACAAATTCTTTCTTAAATTCTTTAAACTTGATAAAAAATACTTGAATTTATAACCATAGAATTACTATGAAGTTTGTTCATTCAGATTGATTATTGACTAAATTGCATATAACAGGATATTAAGATTGTGCAAATAGTTTAACCTATTGATATCAATATTACGTTACGATCCTAATCACTTATAGCAAATTTATTTATAGTTTAAAGCTAATTTATAACATTGCAATTGCTATGTTTAATTGCATTCACAAGCTACTTTGCTTTTCATTTAATTTACATGCTAAATACTTACAATTATAAATGAAATTTTAGGTGAGTTTAGATAAAAGTTTGGTTCTTAATTTGATGATGTTGACAGCATTACTATTGTAATACTATATTTCAATAATTGATACTCAAACAAACCCAAAACTTAGAGAGCTAAATTAACAGACATAGGTCACCATGAAGCAATCACACATTATTCAGCTGGTATATACTAACAACCTTAACACAAAGATAGGGACACAACTAACTAAGCAACCATAATAAAAGAAATATTTTTACAAAATAGGATAGACTACAATCAACCTGGAGATTATACAATTTTCCAATTATTAACACATCTTACTCAAATAATCACCAGCTAATAGAACCATTACACTATTTAATATTATATAAAAACCCCACTTAGAGATACTAGACCGCATAATTTCTATTTAATGACAGAAAAGTTTAGTAAACACAAGGTAGTTAACGGTTCGCATAGAATTATTTCACCTACTAAAATTAAGAAGTAAAACCATGATCAGCACTTCTCCTTTAAACTATAAGAACCTAATACTCTACCTCACACAAGATGACAACTTATCAACATAAACCATCACACAATGGCAAGATGCACTTCCATTAAGATAGATATTGGATTCATATTAAGAGCTGTATGATCACATAAAATAAAACATAAATATGAAAAAAGTCACTCCAATAATTGTGGAATATTTGAAACACTAAGATACTACTAAATAACTCAAATACTTCTCAAAAAAATCACAAAAGTTATGAGAAGAATCTATCCCCTATTTATACCGAAAAAATCCAGAGACCCACTAAATCCTAATTGTCATATATGCTTAATAATAAATTAACAACAAGTAAAATTACCTATTTATTGATAAAAAAGTAATTGTAATTATTATATATTTATAATAAAAACAAAAGAATATTAATTATTTAATAAATTAATTTATATTAAATTGACTATATTACTAATTCTATTTTTGGATTCATAACTAAGCGCAGACTTTCAAGATGATATCTCTTGCTATCTCATTAGAATTCACATTGCTATCTGATATTCCATCTTAATTCGAATGCTTAACATATAGTCAGACGAATGGGTGTTCGATTAATTAAAAAACTATAAGATAGAGCAAGTCTGGACAACCCCTCTCTATTGAATAGAGCGAACGATTTGACAGATAAAGTTCTAGGTTCGCCAAGATAATTGGAGGAGGTTGAGATATTCTTAGATATTTTATCATATTTCTACGCCAACAGTAGAACTGAGAGATACTAGAGAGGCAGTTACTAAGAAGAGAAGCTAGCAATTGTGATAATTTAGATTAAACAGCTGAACCAAAATAATTGTTTAACAGTGCATTTGCCCTTCTATAACTTCATTCAACCTAATTGATTATTATTGCTATTATTATTGAAATTAATAGGGATATATATTATTTTAATACTTAGTAATAAATTAACTAGGGCTTTTTGGCACCATAAGCTAATCAAAGCAAAAAATCTTCAAAATTTATATTTTATTTTTATCTAAAACAGAAACTATAATTTTTTTAAGACTAGCTATCTTAATGCCTCCGAATACAATGACACAACTAACTTATGACTAAATATATCACCAAAGAGTGATACAATTTTTGATTTTCCCAGTAGATGCATCTTTTAGAAATTATTATAATTATTGGTAAAAATATAAATTTTAACTCCTGTATAAATTTATTGCCAAGTAATATACAAATAATCCCATAAGAAAATAATAAATTTTAACTTTATATAAACTATTAAAATTGAATAGTTTTAGAATTAATGATTGTCACTAAAACAAAAAGAATTTTTTAAAAGCATAAATAATGAGAGTAGTAATAATGATCTATTAAAATCATATCCACATAATTTGCATTTAACTTACAGAATTCGTAACTTATTTTTCAAAAAAATGATAAGTTTTGATATAATATTAAGGTATTTTTAGGATACATGTCGCATCCATTTTGTAATAATAACAAATTTAAATTTAAATTCAATTTATTTAATGATTCTTCTATAATTAGGTTGATTCTTTGATTTTGTTAGTCACAAGACTTTATTAAAAATAACCATTAAGTTTGAATTATTCAATTGTTATTTTTTCATATACATTTAAACGGTAGCTAAAAATATCTAGAAATAAAATATAGTTAATAATCCTTATCTAAAAAGCATAAGAGCAAATATAAATTTTAAGAATTTAAAATAAGAAATTCTATTACATAATAAAACTATAACTGAGGCAATTTTAAAAAGGATACTCAATTATTAAGCATTTGCTTCTCTTAAATAAATTATTATAATTCTAAATTTATTTCTTTTAAGTTCCAATCTAATTTCTTTATTTAGATTAGGTTTGATGTTAGTTAAATTACAGGTGCTATAAAATTTACAAGGACTACTGAAATTCTAATATACTAATTGCTTATTTCTAAAATATGAAATCTAAGATTGAATATTTTATTCTCAAAACAAGTTACTAAATTGTGATAATTTATTAAATCGAAGAAATCACAGGGAAAGTATTTAGATAAGTAAGAATGCAACAAATTAATGCCAAATTTTATTAGATTTAAGACTAAAGAAAATTATCAATTTATTGTCGATAAGATTTTTTTTCATTTAATTATTATGCAGAGATTTTGGTTGTTTTCATGAAGTATCCTACTATAAGTGTAAATATTTATTTACGAAACAAATCTCAAGTATATTTTTGAAAAATAGTCATTTAGATTTAAGCTACATATGGCTTAACAAACATCATTAAAAATTTCAATAAGCATTTTGTATTTGAAGTATTGTAAACCAAACACACTTTCTAAGATTTCTTGTTGCATAGTGAAAAAAATTAATCAGGAAAATTGTTAGATTGTCGACAAACATAAATAATAAAATTTAGAACTTAGGATTATTAAGATTTATAGTAGGGAATCAGTTTATAAATTAATTAAATAATGCTAAAATGTTCTTGCTTTTGCTAAAATAAAATTGTATTTAGCAAAATTTTGAGAAATCTAAGTAATAGTTTTTATAAATATGAAGAATACATATTTAATTTTAATGAAATGCTGTGAAATATGTTGCATTATAATTCTAAAGTATCTTATATGATAAAAGAAACTTTTGCTATATCATCACTTCTATGGACAACTAGTTAACATCATCTAGATTATAAATTAAACTACATATGAAATAGTCCGAATGATAAAAGTATCATTCAGAGTATCAGGTGTATAGTTCATCTTAGTTATGATAATACAATTCATACTCTGTCAATGCTAGTGTTTTTATGCTCCAATCGCTGTACAACTAAAATACTATTGATTAAATTTATAATCCAAAAAATTAAAAAATGATTAAAAAATAACTTATATCTATTAATATACTTGTAAGTTCACCTAAGTATTAATGTAATTTAAAAGCGAGCAAATAATTACTTTTAATTAGATTAACTATTATTGTCAGTCTATTAAGATATATAATCATTTTATATTTATCATAGTATTTTACAGCAGTTTTACTTGCACATTATCAGTTATAAGTTAATTCATAAGTACAGCTAATGATTTTTATTATTTAGGGCTGTGTATTTTAAATTATTATACAGTTCATTATAAATATTATTAATGCTAAAGAATATTAAATAGAATTTTATATTGAGAAAAATAAAGAAAAATTCAACATTTCATTTATGAAAAATAATAGAGAATTGATAAATTAAAATGAAATAGATTAAAAATAAAATGGAAACAATATATAGAGATGCTGGTGGAGCAGTTACACTCACGAAAATGTAAGTTACAAAAAACAAATCTTACACTTTAATTTATATAGGGGTAGTACCTGTTCAGTGTCGATGAAGGGTTGGATGAAAAATTCTAATCTTGTTTCTAATGACTAAAGTTTGATTGTGAATTTTTGTTACTTATCAGTAAATTTGATTGATTAGTTTTCATGACTAGGCTGTCTATTAGTTACTATTACATTTTGTTTTATAGGTTTTCGATTAAATATTTTAATTTTGCATTTTAATTTATCGATTCTCTATTATTTTTCATAATTATTAAAGTATTATTAGCTAAAAATGATTTTAATCTTAGACATATAAATAATGTTTTATATTTATTATTAAAAATTAATACTTACAATTATCAAAATAAAGTATCATTCAAGTTTTCTTAAAAAAACTAATGCTATAATAAATAAATTATGAATAATACAAAAAGATTTTTAAATCAAATTAATATTTATAAAAGAAAAAAGTTAAAAGAGTAAATATTTTTTATTTGAAAGTTGTAATAAATTAAATTTAAATTAAAAATTATTAATATTATTATTAATATTTGGTAGCTAGTTGAATTATGAAGACCCCTATATATAAATATATCCCCAATATTTATATATAATATAATATATATAATATATATATTATATATATATTTATATATATAATTAAATGACTAGCAACCAAATTTTTAATCTGAGTATTTAAGTCTTTTAATATAATTGATTATTCTTAAATTTTTCTCCTTACTGCTACTATTGGCGAGTGAAAGGTCTTAGCCTATAAATCCCTAGTGAAGAGATGGGCATGGGTGCTCAATGGACAGCCCAGCACTACGATTGCATAAGATGGTTTGACAGAATGTTCTTCAGCAGACAACAGTGTAAGGATGGAACAAAGGCATCAGATAGTAGTACTCTCCCTTGATTGTCACTACATTCAAAACCCCAAAACCCTTTCAGTAGTTTGATTGAGTTTTTGATTGATAAAAGTAGACTATTAGTGCATACTTTATTAGGGTTTTAATAG
>ARYC01002831.1:0-13293 GCA_000711775.1 Oxytricha trifallax | reverse complement strand
TTCGATGATGTTATAATTCATCCTTGTGAAATCGCTTTTGTAATTGAACTTTTACATCATTATAAGTTTTCTTTCCTAGTATGCCTTACTGTTTTAAATACTTTATAATCGTAGTCCTCTATTTCTCTTATTTAATCTCCTTAAGTTGATCATCATCAAAAAATTCAGCAGTGTAGTCTGAAAGTTCTTAATCAGAAATTTTAGTTTAAGGGTTTTGGCTTTTTAAGTTTTTTTTGTGCTTTATTTTCTACTCATTCTTTATTGATAAAAGTTTATATCTAGACTTTCTTAAATAGCAGACCTGGTTGCTAATTTAAGGTACTATTATAATTAGTAGTCTATTCTTGAACTTGTACAATTGAAATCTAGAATGTTTTTCATTCAATCCATTTATAGCTTGTTGTGTTATTATTCGAACTACTATTTTTTTACTTGTTACTAAAAATAGTCTATTAAAGATAAATAAAAGTCTAACAAACTATAACAACTATAACAAAGTAAAACAAACTCTTATATTATTAAATTAATTATTTAAAATACTTATAATTTAAAAAAATTCTTTAAACTCTCTGATAAAGACATTAAAACAAGTCCTTTTACTATATTAATAATAAATACAGTATAAACGACCCTATTCATGTATTACAATTATTTAGGTTTACAAACTTGAAATATGAGATGCTTGAATAAATTGTTTAGATATTTTATTTAGGTAACTTCAAACCTATTCCTTTCACTATTAGATCTCAAAATGTTAGTTTTTAAAAGCATTCAGTTGTCAATAACATTATTTGCTTATTTTAAACTGCACTAATTATTTTTTTTATGCAATTTATAACCTTAACAATTATACTTGAGATAGAAAGTTTGTTATATTTCAAGTATATATAAACTTAATCGAGCAAATGATATAAATGCTTTAATTTTTATACTAGAGTTTTATTAGACTTTTAGTGTTAATGTTAAAATTTGTGAACCAAATTAATATAACTTAACTAATTCAAAACATAAAATTATTGTTCTGCGATGAACCTTCTAAGTTTTAAGGTTTGCCTTCACCATCTATAATCCCTTAGTCATGAAGTTGCATGACCAAATTTTTGTAATTTATCAAGTCACCTATTTCGCCGTTCATTTAATTGACTTCATCCTTTATTCTTTTATTTTCATCTAGGTATTTTCTCTTCGATGGATATTCTTAAACATCATTGCCCTTCATTTCTTCATCTTTTTAATGTCTTGATTTTCGTTTGGCACTTTGTTTCATGAGATAGGCAGACCTCCCCTTTTACACTATGAATAAAGTGATAAGAACTTGTACTTACCACTAAAATTAAGACTATTTTAGAGTGCATTTGCAAACTCGGGCCTCATATGGACTATCATGTTCTATGATTAGTCCAGTCTTTCTCGTCTTTTTAGTTTCGCATCCTAAATCATTTGAAGCACCCCATCCTAATCAAGAGTTAATAAAACGTCACATATCCATCGTTTATCAAGATGGAGCCAATCGCATTGACTTGGCAAATATTTAAGTAATTCAGGTCTTCCTTCTGTGAATGCTAAAAAATCATCTGAAGTTAAACCTTCGATCTAAGGAACTGCTGAAAGCACTACATTATTCCATTTTAAGTACTAAAACTATGAACTTAAAAATTCTTACCTCTTTCTTTCCATCAATGATATCCCTGAAGAAGTACACATTTGTGCAATTTATTTTTGGCAAATAAGCTGCTCATTTTTGAGTTAAGAAACCGTATAATTCTTTTTTGCTCCCTATTTTCTCTTTTAGTTAATGGATATTAACTTGTTGTAAATTGCTTTCCATTTCTAACATATTTTAGAAAGTTGTTACTTAAAATAGTAAAAGAGGGAATAATTTTAGTAAAAATATTTTATAAATTAGTTTAAACTAAATTTTAAATAGTAAAACAATTAATTAACTCTAGAAGAGGTAAATTCTTTATAAGAGAATAATTCCACTAGAGTCAGAATTAACTTTACAATAACTATTTAAAAAATTTTATGAAAAGAACACTTATTCAGAAAGACATAAGATAATACTATTGTAGTGATTACTAATCTTCATCTGAAGAAGAATTAAAAGACTCTGAAAAAAATAAAAGATAAGTTGAAGAAAATTCTGATAAAGACGATAGTTTACTTTTTCAAACAACACAATTATTAAAGTTGCATCATGAATAAATTTGCTTAATAAGAGTTTTTGAAGTCTCAAATTAAACTTTATAAGAACTAGATAATATAGTGTTGCTAAATATAACTTTAGACTGCCCAAAGTTTATTATTTTCGACTCTAGAAATGAAGCATAGTCTTTAATAGCTCGAGCAAATTATGAATAAATAAATGTTTAAGAGGAAGTTAGAGTATGCTTTACAAAAGCATTAACTTGCCATCTTTAATTTCAGAAAACTTAGCAATTTGCAGGTGTTGATTAAGTTGAGCTATATCTGAAAGCAAATAATTTTTAGAGCAAAATTTTTTTAGTAAAAGTTCTGATGATGACTCAAAAAGATTCTAAAGTAAAAATAATAACAAAGAACTAATTTCGACACAATTAAAGAGAAAATAAATATATTTAGCTAATAAGTAAACTGAAATAAATTCCTTATAAGCCTAAAGGATAATTAGTTTATTGAAAGAAGGTAACTGCACTAAAGTATAAATACTTAAACGATTTGGAATAAGCTGATATCAATTGGATAATATAATAAAACAATAAGCCGACCCATTTTTTGAGAGTTAAAACTTAAGAATTAAAATTAAACTAAGACATAAGAGTATGTTTGCAATTTTATTAGAGAAGAACTAAGAAAAAAAACTTTATTAAAGTCAGTTAAGATTATACAAGAATTAATTATAAAAAAATTGGGAATAAGGGTTTCATAAAGCCAAATTCGAAAAACCATAAAGTAAAATAAGTTGTTTTCTTATAAGAAACTTTACAGTCTGGATATAAGAACAAACAATTAGTAGTGTATTTTAGCCAGACATTTTGCTGCTAGAAAATTTATTGAATACCTTTATGATGGAAAACTAATAATAAATATAGATGAAAGTAGCATTTAAGCAAATGAAGTTTCCTATAAATCTTGGGGTCTTGTAGTAGTAAAAACTTATTCAGACTAATTAAAAAGGCTATACAGCGTAAATTTGATAGCTGGAATATCTACAAATGGAGACGTTTACTATTAACTTAACATTGGGAGAACTAACACTTAGATTTTTTTTTTTTTTTTTTTGAGTATTTTCTACTTTCTACTTAATATTTGTAAAAAACTTGACAGTACTATACCAAATTTGAGAAGTAAAGTGGTTTTCATGCTTGATAATGCCACATATTATCGAAGTTAGCAACTTTTAAGAAAAATAAGACTACTTTAATTAAATATACTCTATTTGGGTCCTTATCATTTTGAAATGGCTCCAATTGAAAAGTTTTTTTTATTGTTAAAAAGCAAGTTAATATTCAAGATCCCTCATTCAATAAAAAATCATCACTAAAAATGATAGGAGAAGAAATGCAAAAAATAAACACTTAATGGATACCTGGAGCTTTTAACAATGCTCTTACCTAATCTCTCAAATACTTGAATTTTCAAAGAATTTGATAGATATAAAAATAATAAAAATAACAATCACAAATACAAAGTATATTTAATCATATAATTAATAAACCACAAAACCCCTTGTACTATCTTTCAAAACCCTTTTGATTTTGTGAAAAGGGCACCAAGAGCCACCCTAGTGCCAAACTAAAAAAATCTGGGTTTATGTTATTGTTTTGATTGTGAGACTATTAAAATATTTGTGGAAATTCATTATAGAATAATTTAAGTAAAATTTCAAAGTCAATCTAAACATAGTCTTCTAATGAAAAGCAATATAGAATACTGAAAAATAGTTAAATAAAATTTAATTAATAAGTATAAAACGAAGAGTATTGTTTAAATAATTAATAATTCAGATAAAATTAAGCATTTTATTTTTAATTTGATTAATAGTTTCAAACTATATCCCCAATGTCTAAATTTCTCAGTTTGGTATAACTAATTTAGTTTCCTACAGCTATGCCTCCTTCAATAATGTTGTGGTCTCTTGCAAATAATTCAATAATTTTTGCACTTGGCATTATTGCTTTAATAATATGATAAAGCTAATCTGGTTTTCTTGATGCCTCACTTCTCTTGGCTTTGATAATATTTGGGTAAGAGTGAAGAACATTATCAAATATGTTTCTGCCTTTTTTGCCTATTAAACATATTTCATGTTGGTGATCAAAATAGTATCCAGGCCCTCCAGTAAAATTCCCATTGTCATCAACTTTTTCCCAAACTATCATACTTACGTAAGTGTATTTATGAGTTTTAAAAAACTCAAGACCAAATTCTAATTTTTTATTGGTCACCCAAAAGCAAAGTAATCCTTCTTTCTGGACTTTTTCAATCTCAAGTGTCATAAGTTCTTTATCAGACTTCACTAAATAAGGGAGTTTAAGCATTGTATCTGCAAATGGTAAGTCAGCTATTACAACATTTGGATACTTTCCATGAAATTCTTAATTGAGAAATTGCATTTCTTCTTTCTTAAATAGGTCTATTTTATAAGCGGCATAGTTCTCTGTTATTAATGTAAGGGGTTTTTACAAACATGTTTCCATTTCAATTTTTGATTAAGCATATTTTTTCTTTCCCCATTTAGCAATTTAATTTTTCAAAGCTGAATTCTCTCTTTGCAGTCTATCAATCCTCGCCTCGAGTTCTACTTTTCTAGTTCTCAGCTTTAATTGAAGATGATCGATTAACTTTTATTGCTCTTGCACTTATTCCATTAGTTCATTTCTCTGTAACTTTACTTGACTCTACCCATATTACCCTTAATGTGAAAAAAGTCTGTGTTTTTTTAAAGCGTTTTAGGTTTAGTGAGGCTTAGAACAAATTTAACAAGTGAAGTCGGTGTTTTATTGCATTTAGTTCATCTAAGATTTAATGAGATTTTTACTTGTATTAATAATTTTTATAGATTTATAGTTAGTTTCTTATATATCAAATTTAAATTAATAATAAATATTTAATAACATCTTAAGATATTTGCTTATATTTATAAATTTGATATAATAGAATAATCTTATATAAAGAACAAACATTGATTCAAAATTGATTTCTGCTATTTTTGCAAGAAGGGGTTTAAGAAGAATCATTAATCTTTGGAGTCAATAAGAGATTTGTATTCGATACTGCATTTTGGCGTAAAATAACGAAAATAACTCTTTAAATGCAATTATTATTTATAAAATTTGATTTTGTCTTTTTTCAAAGAATTTAATCGTTTATAAAACTAATTAAAAGTTTCATTTTCTTTAATATTTATAATTTCATTTAATAGATAAAAAATCTATTATATTTTAATTTAAATTTTATATTTCGAAATATGTATTTCTTTTATGCTGAAACTATTATAATTAATTAATGATCTTTTTGGCATTAGGTTTTTCAACAAAATTACTATATTTCTTGTTCGTCAATCATGAGTATGTCTTGTCACCAAACAAGTAATAATTTTTATAATATGTTGTCTTTGAATAGTTTGTTAATAATTCTACTGCAATTATCTTCTTGATGCATTCTTACATTTATATTATCTCTTATTATATTGATAATCTTATTATTAAGTGGGACTATATTTAACTTTTGGTAAGTAATTTTACTAAGTATAAAAGTTCTTTCATATTGTTTATTTCTAGGGAGTTTACCATGTCTTTAATATTTTGTCAACACTAGAGTTTAATAGATTGGAAATTATTTATATGTTTCACACTTTTACATTCCTGTGTGAGGTTGCTGATGCCTATTCTTTCTCTTATGACGCCTCTCTAGTTCATCTGAGAAACACTTTTTATATTGATTGGTCCGGGTTCAACGCTCTTAATGTCTCTAACTATTGTATGAAGGCCTTCCAAAATTGTTTCCTAAAATCTGATATCATAATATTATACTCTTCGTCAGAAAGTATTAGATAATCTTCTTGCTATTTAATTCTCATTTTTACTTGAGTAGTTTGTAGTCTGTTAATGAGATGACAAGAGTCCCGATGTTTTCACTCTTAAGAATATATTTTGCCACATTAATTCACTCAAAAATGATTTTATAATTAATTGGAATAGCTTCTATAAGCCTTTACTTTGTTGAATCATTTGTTTAAGTCTTTAATATGGAAGTTATAATCTTTCATGAAAACTAACTTTTATCTCTAGCACTTGATATTTTAAAATGTTGCATCAGTATGTTCCATAGTTCTTTAGTTTTATCTTGACATGAAGGGGGAATTTATGCTGTGATAATGTGAACTGGAAAGCCACCAACATTCAGCATTGCTTTTGTCATTTATAATCTAACAGTCTTAATGGTTTTAATATTATATCTTCTGTTGCATAATTCTAGAACTCCACCATTTCTTGCTAATTATGTTTGAGCTGTATTCTTGTTTTACAGTCCAACTATCCTCTTGAATCTTGTTTTTACTAGTGATAAAAATAAAATAAAATATTCAAGAGGTAAAGTCCAATAAAGTTTGGTTTTTTGTCTTCTATTTCTTTCATCATTTATTCCTTTTACATTCTAAAAGCATATATTTATATCGAGGGACTATGCAGATATTTGTCTCTTTTCATTTGATTATCTTTGCCCTTCTCTAGCTTCGTTAATTTCAGAAAATTTCTTTACCATCTTATCCCCTCATTCACTTCTTTTTTAGGTTTATAAAAGTGAAGTTGTAAACTATTGCTCTACTATAAGATACTTATATATTCTTTTGTTATTCTAAGATTGTTTTGCTATTGTTTGCTAAATATTTTTACTTTATCGAACATTAAAAATAATATTTTGTATATGCTTAATTGTCTTGTTTCGCTGATTCCTCTTTTACACAATGTAAACAGAAGGTCTTCTTCGGCCTGCTTGCTGTTTATGTTTGCCTAAGATACGCATTTTTTAATTTTTAACCAAATAAATAAAATTAAGTTTTATCTTAATAATAATTATAACATTTCAAAACATAATTAGATATCAGAAATTAATTATTATATAATGCCATGAAATATATATTTAATTCAAATTAGACGATTGTTATTATCAATAAAGAAAACAAATTTCTCACCTAAAATAATAAATCAATATAAGTATAAAATAATAATTTTATAAAGTTGTAGGAATGCTTCTTCATGCTAAATTATCCTTAAATTATCATAAGCAGATCATATCTCTAATTATTAAAGATAACCCCAATGAACCGTGAAATGATTACTATATAAAAAACCACATATTTATATGATAATGATTTTGCCATCTCCTAATTTATTTTTGTAAGTCTGCATTTTTTATAAACACAAATATTTATATATCTGGTATTAACTAATTGATATCAATTTATTAAGGAAATGGAATATTTTGGATACAAACTAAGATTGAATGATGAATAAATAATATAATTAATTTTTTCTTACAAACAACTTAGTAAACAATAGATATGAAACTATAAGTTTAAGAATCAATATGATTAAAATTTAACTTAAAAATTATTATAAATCAATTACACTTAAAACTACTTAAAAACTATAATGCGATATATGCAAAATACTCATCTCAAATTATTCCTAAAATTTGTCCATTCCCTCCTGATATTATTTTTTCTTCGGAATATTTCTAAGTTTAGTTTATCTGGGGCGATGGTTTAAATAAAGTCGTATATTTTATCTGGTTTTGCTGAATGCTTATCTACTGCATCGAATATAACTGATTTTGCAGTGTGATAGAGCACTATTAGAGAGACTTTTCCTTTAACAGCTACTATGAATGTCTCGTTGCAGTGGGCTGTATATTTCCCCCATCCTTAGTATAGCAATCCGTTAGTTGTTAGTTTGACCCATTCTCCCTGTCTACTTCCCTGTAACATTTCTTAGCGAGTAGTTTCATTCCGATATCTCTCTTGGAGTTTACTATCCATATAATTAGCAGTCCATTTTCTTGCAATAAATGTAAGGGCATATCAATTATTTCCTTTTCAGACAAAGTGGGGTAAGGCAAGTCTTATTTTAATCTCCAAGGTGGATCCATCATTATTACTTCATATAATTTATTGAATCTTTTTTTGACATCTTCTGCAATATCTTCCCAAATTTGTAGATCTCTCACATCTCCTTCGAATATGTTTGGTTGGGTTAATAACTTGTATGTAAGTTTTTTGACTCTTTATTTCACAGTAGTCATTTGTACACCCTTTGATACTTTTACGAGTACTTCGGCAGGCCCCGTAAATATCCCCATTTTTTCTTTTAACTTCAGTCTTTTTTCTTCTTATTTGATTTCTTCTAATTTAAATTGGCATCTCATCTCATGCCTCTGACAGTCGTTGCTCCTTGTGAAAATAAATGTGCAGTATTTGCAAGTTTTCTTGGCTAATTTTTCAATTAATCGTGATTCTTTGTGTTCTTGTTTATGAAATAGTGAGAGATGTGTTATGATGGAAGTTCCCTTATCAAATTCTTGTCACAATAAGTGCAGATAGTCTCATTAGTGGCATCTATAAACTCTGGCTTTTCTCTCTTTCCCATTTTTATATTTTTTAAGGATAAACTCTATTGCCCTTGAAGCCATTAAATACAATAGTAATTATCTACCATCCCTACAAATATTCAGATCATCGCAATTTGTTTATAACCAGAAATTATGCCGCAAATTGTTTTTACTTAACCAACCTTCATAGGGAATGCGTTCAATCGTCATCAGCCATTAAAGAAATTACTCTATATATATAATTAATTAACAATTAATATAATAAAAATATATTACAAGATTAATTTGCGACATACAAGTTTCGCATTGATATTATTTATAAAATCCTTACTTATATTTTCACTTAACTTTTATGGCCAACTACAATTATATCATAATAATTACATGTATTATTATTATAAGTAAGAGAAGTAGAATGAGTGTTAAAACATTTTTCAAACAGATTGCAAAATTATTAACGCATATAAGTTTGATTGTGTTGCTGTAGATGACAACCATTGTTTTATTTTATTGCTTAAAAAATAATAATTATAAAATTATTATAATTCGAAATGGCTTACATGAAAAAGATGATAAGCAAGATAATTACAGAAAATATAATTCTATCTATAATTGTAAGAAAACAAGCAAGTTCAGGAATTTCGCAATAATTATGATTCATTTTATAGGGAATTGTAAAGCAAAGTGATAGCTTCCAAAAACAATTTGCGGCGAAACAATGATTTATAAACAATTTGCGGTTTGGGAGAAGGTATCTGGTAAGATAAAGAAAGTAAGTTATTCTATAATAATTTCAAATTCTACTATTATTACAACAATATATTTCAGTATACCATCTATTTTCATTGACCTATGATGGTTATTATCAATTTCCATTTGGTATGATTTCAATTTATAATAAGTATCAGTTTTAATGCTTTAACAATAGTAGTTGATAAAAATCAGACCAGTATACTTACCAATACCTATAATTCATTGATTTAATGAATTTCAATAAGAAACTTATGAATCAACTTATGGTGCAATTAAGTACATCAGTAAAAAATAAAGAATTCCTATTATCTAATAAACTTTATGCAATAGATGAATCAGCCAAACAATCCAGGGATCTCTGGCCATGACATCAGGGAGCTGTAAAATAAGTTCAGGTCTAAGAGTGATATGATAACCTACCTAAAATATAACAGTAAGTCTTTATATTTCTTACTTTTTAGGGGGCTATTTTTTCCCTGCTGATGCTCATCTAACAGTGAAATTTCTCAGAGTCTTTTTTACAGGAGAGAAAGACCTGCTCAAAGCTGCTAATGTGATGGTTTTCAATGAGCCCTATTACGATGAGCTATCTGTTGAAAAGATTTTCGCATAATTCAAGGATGACCCTGAAATAATGAGATTCATGAACTACTACCCGGATTACCAGGTGTTGCCAGATAGAAAATATTTCTATGGGGTTCTTAGGACTTTGTGGCCAAAGTACGTTGAGGTTATAATAAAGCATGCAAATCGGGTAAGGAACTTTAAAGGCAATAAGGAAGAGGTCAAAGACAAGGTGCTTATCAGAGATGAAATTTTTTTAAATTTACTTGACGAGCCCTTCTTCTCAAGTAAGGTTATACTTTATTAATTTATTTTTATAAACCAAAGTAAAGGCTATTTCCATGCTTAAGGCAGGAGCCAAACCCAGAATAAGGCGATAGAAAAGATAGGCTCATGAGATATCACAACCATTCTAGGATTTTAAAGCCTAAACTGAAGACTATTGCGAAACGAACCCTGACCAACAAGAGATATCCACTTCCCATATCTCAGGTGGAAAGAGAGCTCATGGTGATATTGACATGGAGTGAATAATATTATAAAAATTTAAGTCATGTTAAATGCTTCAGGTTTCAAACCTCATATTAGTATAGCCTAATTTTTTAAACATGCTTATATACAATTCTCCTAGCCAACTATAACTCTACATTCTCTATACATCTACGTACAATCTATCTATGGCTAGTGTTGATAACATTAAAATCTAAAGTGACAATCTCTTTCTAGTACTATGGCTTAACTTAGGCAAAGTATTCTTCAATACAATTAAACTCTGACGAGTATACGGCGTTTAATAGGCAGGTTAAGCCCTAGCTCTAAATCTAATGCTACACTGTTCGGCTATGATGAGCCCTTAGGTTGTCCCAAAATATGACTACATCTCTACTTTAGTTCTAAACCCACAAGTATTCTAAAAACGCTAGGATGTTCCCTATTTTTACAGAGCTACTCTTCACTTGGTATCCTTCAAGCCCATTTTGATGACTGATGGCCACGATTGCCATCAGAGTGCCCAACTTCAAACCTTCCTTTTTCAATTACATACTTGCATTTCAAGGCTCATGACTTTTTATCGAATTTAATAAGGTTTGAATATCACCTCATAAACGTAGATGACTTTCTTTCCTGAGTCTGTAACACCTTTAAATTATTCAAATCTTTGATTTCTCTATTAGATTATCTGGGACCATTTCTACTCGGAAAATCGAAAAGTTGACTTCATACTTTTGTATCTCATTTTATTTTTCCTATAGAGATAGGCAATCTATGGCTTGGAAATTTTAGAGTTTGGGAACGTCCTATAAAATAGTATGGCCCTATCTTGCAATGACTACCCTTTCCAAAAATCAAGGGTTTCAGCAGATAAAAGAAATTCCTTTTGTTCCCGAGTTATGGAATCCCTACTTGGATTCCTTGGTATTTGAGTTTTTGGATTGCGGCCCTCAGCTAGCAAGCAAACTTTCTTAACGTAATACTCTAAAACATTCAGAATTTAAGAGATATCAGAGTAGGTGCATATCCAATTGTTATAATGAAAAGAGTTCAAGCAACCATATCTCAACAGTGTTATATGCTTGTCACGTCTGTGCAATCCTTTAAAGGTTGAGTAGTGGAAATTTATCTATTATGACTTAATATATATTAATTAATAATTAATCGAACTAGTATTAATCACATTGATTAGTCAAAAATCATATCTGAAACTCTAAGGTAAAGCATAAATTATAAAATTCAATCATTCAAATTTTTAGTGCAAACAAAATAATAGATGGATAGATTAATTGAAGGAAATATTATAGATAATTCTGAAATCGATGTTTAATAAATTTATCAGGCAAATTTAATAAAATACGATTATCTAGTGGAGTACCTTTGATTAGCGGTAGGAATTTTGTAATGATGACCAATATCACTATCTCAATATTGATTGATATAATTCCATAGTTTTGTTATACATTAAAATTTAAAAATGTTTACTGAAGAAGGTACAATATATATTATTGTTGTAAATAAGTATAAATTAATCAGCTATCTAAATGATCCTAAAAATTATACATGAATTTATACAAATAACTAAAAAAAGAAATATGATTTGTTAATGATTGCCGCAAATGGATTTCTTATTTTTAGTGGCACATGTTCGTGTTTTTATTAGTTAAAAGTTTATATAAAAGCGTAGTTTATAGTTTTCATAAATATCAAAGAAAATATGTTTTAAAATTATGAAAAAAACTGATTATAAAATTATATTTTCAAATAGCTATATATTAAGATTTATTAAAAGTAGCGCTATGTTGTACTTTATATACTTTATATTACAATAATTAATCCTGATAATCTTAAGTTAATACTTCCTTGTAATTTAAATAGATATTGTTATTAGGATTAGAAAATTATATAATACTAAAGAATCTTTATAAGACTCAATCCTGTATTATTGTAGGAATACAATCGAAATTGAGAAATTAAATTTAAATTTATTTATTATAAATCAAACTAGTGGCAGTTAAAGTTGTCCAATTTAAACGATCTTGGGCTCACTCGATAGAGAATTCAAAATTAGCTGAATTTTGTTATTGGCGGGACTATTTTATCTTATCCCTGGAGCGAGATAATTTGAGCTTAATTAAACACCTCTAAATTTATTAAATTATACCCTCACATTAAACTCAGATTATCTCGCTCCAGGGATGCGATAAAATAGTCCCGCCAATAACAAAAATTCAGCTAATTTTGAATTCTCTATCGAGTGAGCCCAAGATCGTTTAAATTGGTCAACTTTAACTGCCAATAGTTTGATTTATAATAAATAAATTTAATTTAATTTCTCAATTTTGATTGTATTCCTACAATCAAAACCCCAAAACCCCTTAGTGAGGTTTATAAGTGCTTTGATTTGTAGGGTATAGTTGGGGTCTTATTGGGGTTAGTAGAGAAAACGCATGTTTTTTATGAATTTAATGAATATTTAATGAGTATTACTGTACTTAATTCAAACAAATTGTATCTGCTTATCTTTGTGATACCTCTTGAATTTAGCAGTCTGTAGTTGTTCTAGTATATCATCCAATGATTATCGTGGATATGCTGGAGCTTTTACGATGACCATCTCAACTATCTTCTTAATTTCATTGCATATTTCATTTTGTTTAATATGTTTAGTAGCCAAACTTATTGATTATTTCTCAAGTTTTGTTCCAAAGTATGACATACTTTCCATATAGCACTCTAAGATAATTGCAGCAACTGCCCAAACATCCCATTAAACAGAGCCATTAGTCCACTTCTCCCTGATTGGAAAGTATCCAGGTGTGCCAAGCACCTTTGCTAAAGTCACTATCTCTTGTCTTATTGCTCTGTTGAAATCTATGACTACTACTTCTAAAG
>ARYC01002830.1:0-12276 GCA_000711775.1 Oxytricha trifallax | reverse complement strand
CAAATATTAGTAAATAAAAATAATTACGGAAATTAATCATATTACTAGGGTAATATATATATATAAAATAATAAGCTGAAATCATTTTAAATAATTGCATTTAATATTTTATAAGATTTGATTATTAAACACATAATTTTAATTATAATATTTTATTAAGTAACTTTATTGGTTAGTTATGATTAATTAAAATTTCCTAAATTTTTTAATTTACAATATAAATACATTAAAATACTATATAAAGAACAAAGAATCCAAACTTAAATAATTAAATATCAGTTTTATTTTTTTAAATAAATTTTAAGTTTAATAATTTTATGGAATTTCTTCCTTAATATATTATAATCAGTATAAACATACAAATTTAATGATAAAAATTGATAATCTTCTGAGGGATAATTTGTAAATTATTATTTTTCAGTTTAAATGTAATTTATACTATAAAATCATTAGTATTTAATGATTAAATAAAATATTAATTTTAATTTATAATAAAATTAAACTTGATTATAATTAATATAGTAATTAACTTCTAAAATAAATTTCAATAATTTATGGCTATTAAAATTCAATTTCATAAAAAATTTTAATTAAAGATATTTATTATGGAATTTAAGAAATTATAATTCAAAAATAAAAAATTATATTACATATCAATATTACTTAAGAAGATGAGGTTATAATTAAATACTGTGATTAAATAACAAAATTGGCTAATTATTTGTAAATTATTTATCTAAAATTTAAGAATTTTAATATAAACAAAGTCTTATATTAATTAATTAAATAATTGGTAGATGATATTAATATAGATACATTTTGAGTGATTATTCATTAATAATCTTTTTAAGTATGTTAATAATTCTTAGTTTTATGTAATTTAATATAAAGAGTTTATGTGTAAGAGCTGTAATAATTACGAATTTGTGAAGAATTATTTATTTAGGCAAAAACATTTTTATTATCTTTAATTATAATTGAGCAACAAACAAGATTTAAATGTTTTTTTTGAGAAATTATCTATTCATATAATAGCATATATTAATATTCGATTTAAAATATAATAACGAATTAGACTGAACTTCTAATAATTCCAAACTCCCCCCTATAACTAATCGAGTTTATTTCATTCTGAAAAATTATAAATATAAATATTAAATATTTTATATTTGGATGTTGTCGACACTTCTCCATTATTTATATCAATAATATCTACTAACTTATTAATTATGCATTAAATTATAGAAATGAAGTGATAAAGATATATATAATATCAAACTTATGTTTTATATAAAAATCCAATTAAATAAATGGGGGGAGGGAAGTTTCCTGCCCCAAAATTTAATATGCACCCTAGGGGGGAAGTTTCCTGCCCCCAAAAAGGTAGTTTCCTGCCCCATACATAAAAATATGTAATTTTTATAATTTTCAAAGAATCTTTATCATCAATTATGATGTAGTTTTTTTTTAATTTAGCTTCAAAAATCATTTCTACCTTGATAATAAATTTAAAATTTAATGAAAATTACATTAATCATTAATAAAAAAGACTTATTTTAGCCTTATTAATAACATATAATTTGATAAAGAATAATTATGTACCTTGAAAATTATATGATAATAAATGTTGTATAGTACATGATTATGGTAATTGAAATTGAAATTTATTGTTTCTATTAAAATTATTTCAAAAAACATAAAATTTAATGTTGGGGGCAGGAAACTACAGAAGGGGGCAGGAAACTTCCCCCCCCCAAATAAATATATAGATCCTTTTTTTTACCTAAAAGAGTTTGTTCTTAGTTATTTAGGTTTAAAATAATTTACTATAAATTTTCTTAAACTTTTTTAAAAAAAACTTCCAATTAAAGTTTTCTTCATTTCTGCTCTAAGTTTATAATCCTAGTAATCATAAAAATCTTTCTAATGCTTTTAATTTATAAATATATATTGAAAAGAAAAAATAAAATGCTTGGAAAAAATATTAATTATTAGGTTTTAGTACAGTCAAAAAATGACTAGTTTAAAAAATTCAGTCATAGTCATAATGTTATTTTTATTAAGAAGGCCATTTTAAAAGCTTATAATTTACGATTAATATAATGAGATTCTATAAGTTTCGCCAATATTTAAATCCTTCCACAAAAGACCAGTGTTATAAAAATCATACAATTCCTTTTATCCCTTGCATAGACTAGCTAATTGATGATCCCCTAATAAAAGGTATTTGTTTTTTAAAGTTAATTGCTAGGTGGTACTAACCACTTAGGATTTTCTAATAGAGCTTTCTACTACACTAAGGCCTATCGAGGGCAGGTAGGGGGTTGCTGGGCGCAAGGCATGGGGGACCAGTCGGCGGGGTTCAATCTGACAGCGTACACTCCTCTAGTGAGCTGAATCCTAAGATTTCCCTGCATTAGATGAGTTGCTGGCTTGAGTTCAGTTTCCTAGGTAATAGGGAGCAGGATGAAGGTACGCTCTGCCTTCAAAAGTGAGAAGACGAAACCATTGAAGCTAACGATAAGGATTTTTCTCCCACACCGGGTTAGGGTACTGAAGCTACCACAGCGAACACCAGTTACTCTGGCGACATCTTGATTTTAGTAGGAGATTAGGTGATAGCGAGACTGGTTTTTCGGAGTTCTCTACTTTATTACTGCCACGTCACGGAATTTGCCACGTCAACTCCCTCAGATACGTCTACGTCACGAATAAGATTGATGGTTTGATTTTATTATTAAACAGTGATATTTTAAAATTTAATTGATGTTAATCAAATTAACTCACTAACTAGGTATTTGTTTTATTATTATCTCGTCACATCTAATAAATTGAAATTTAAAGCGAATTAAGATATTTAAGAGTAAGTTTGAATGCTTAATCAAAATTTTATATTGATTTAATGTATAGATTTAGCATGATATAGTTTTGAACCTCATCCTTCATGCATTACAAGTAGCTCATCATAGCTGTATAGTTGTAATCTCGATCACATCTCCATTTAAGACTGCCAATCAGTAGATCCTTTGAGAGCCATACCTCAATTTTTATTCTTGGATTTTTAATATTTTTGATTAGTTTTAATTTACAATATTAAGCAGAGCTTTAATTTCACACATTTAATAAAAAATTAAATTAGATATATTTAATAAAATTTCTCTTTAGATTAAAACGATTAACACGATAATCACTCTAAAAGCATTGAAAATTAATAAGTTTTAAATTGCTTAATATTGTAAATTAAAACTAATCAAAAATATTAAAAATCCAAGAATAAAAATTGAGGTATGGCTCTCAAAGGATCTACTGATTGGCAGTCTTAAATGGAGATGTGATCGAGATTACAACTATACAGCTATGATGAGCTACTTGTAATGCATGAAGGATGAGGTTCAAAACTATATCATGCTAAATCTATACATTAAATCAATATAAAATTTTGATTAAGCATTCAAACTTACTCTTAAATATTTTAATTCGCTTTAATATATCAAGACAGTAGTAATTATTTAAATAGTGGATAAGTGTTGATTACACCTATATATAAATATATAGATATTCTGAGTGATATTCCCATTTGCAAGCATTTTAGCAATGTTAAACGTTTCATTTATTAAGGTGAATTTTGTGGATTTAGAATTTTAAAAATATTAGTCAGTTTTTAAATGCAAGGTAGATTCAGATCCTTGCTAATTTTAGTCAATAATTGAATATGATCTATATATTTACTATAATATGTAAAAAGATTTTCAAAATTTATTAATTAAATTATATTAAGAGAAGTTAAAGATGGAGAAGCAAAAAAATAATTTTGTTTATTTTTTATAAAATATCTTGAATTACCTAAGCGTATAATTATTTAGTCATTAAATATAAAAAATTATTATATTTTAAGATTCATAGCATTTAGGATAAGCAATTATTGAAATAGAGTATTTACATAGTCTGTAGTATTTTCTCTAATAAATATCTCATATTTCTTATCTTAAATATTTAGATAGTTGAATAGCTCTATTAATGCAGGTACAATTGATTTGTATGGGTAATTATTTCTAAAATAAATAAATTATATTAAGATTTATAATATATTAAGCTAGGTACTGTATAGTACCTAATTCAAAATAGGAAGTTGAACTGGGATTAACAAAAATTTGTCCACCTATTAAAAGTTATTATTTTTCTAGAATAAATTAACTTCTGAAAATAAATGTGAAAAATTTGATATTTACCTCTGCAATAATTAAAACTCTAATTTGTAGTTGCATGTTTTTCAATTATTATGCCTTATTGATTGTCTGAACAATTTTGAATGCATACCATATTATCAAGATCCAAAAATATGTTATTAAAAAAATCTATAAAGTTATGAATGATAAGTAAAGGAAGTAATAATAATTTTAAATCGATTATTGGAGAGTTGATAAACAAAATCTAAATAAATATTTTCAAAAATTATTAATTAATCGAGCATTCTATATTTTTTGTTACTTTTCATTGAAATTACTCTCAATATTTAGGTAATAAAAATAATTAATTTTTTATTACAATTTTGAAAATGTGAATATAATTGAATATTATTTATTTTATAAAACCAAAAATGTATTATTCTAACATTAAATACATATATCATTTTGGCTACACAAACTTTGGCAAATAAATAAATTTAAAATCTAAAATTAATTAAAGTATCGAGGCAAGAGCAGTCTACCAATAATATTAATATTTAATAATTTACTTTTGCATATCCCATCCGAACTAAGATACTAATTATAATCACAAAATTTAATTTAATTATTGTAATTAATTTTAATTTGCAAGTGCCGTCATCTTTATTTAAAATCATTTATGGATTTATGCACTTAATGCACTATCTTTGACTTGCACACACGTCACAGCCATCTCCACAATCTATAACAATAATTATTATAAGAATGTCAACTTTGGTGAATTTTTTATTGCTTACCTAAACAGCTTTAAGTTTAATTGTCGTAGTATTAATTTTAGTACTTGCAAGTTATCTATGATGTGGTATAATAACAAAAAATCTAAAAATATATATTCTAAATAAAAAATAAACAAATATTTATTGGGCGTTAAATAGGCCTTTTTACATAAATGCCTTCTATATCTAAATAAAACTTATTTCTTTTAGATTAATTTTTGATTTTAATCTCTTCTATATTTGTAGATTACTAGTGAGATAATTATAATTAGAAAGATAAGAGAATATTATAATCAACATCAAAGCATATAAATATTATAATTCAATTTATTTAAAATTCAATTTAAATTTATAATATTACTACTCTAGCCCAATACAAGATGGAGCTGAATTGAAACTGCTATGATTGCAGTATTCAAATGATTTAATAACTTTAAATAAAATATATATTATGAATTCATTTTTAAATGAAATATTTCCTAAAATACATGATAAATCTTAAATTATTAATATATATATTTGAAATTCTTCTTGTTTTATTAAAATTAAAATTTTATAAATTTTAATTTTCTAAGTAATAGTTATATTGTAGGAATACATTTGATTTGGGAAAATAATTAATAATTAATAATTTAATAATCAAAATTCGTGGCAGTTAACTTTTTGGAAATCTAGACAGTATGGTACCTGTTTGATAGAGAATTCAAAAATTAGCTGGACTTTACTATTGGCGGTACCCCTCTTTCGCATCACTGAAGCGAGATAACTCGACTTTAATTTTTGGTGATTTGTTTAGTTGATTTTAATGCCAAAATTAAAGTCGAGTTATCTTGCTTCAGGGATGCGATAGAGGGGTACCGCCAATAGTAAAGTCCAGCTAATTTTGAATTCTCTATCGAACAAGTACCATATTGTTACGATTTCCAAAAAGTTAACTGCCACGAATTTTGATTATTAAATTATTAATTATTAATTATTTTCCCAAATCAAATGTATTCCTACAATAATGATTTAAAATTTTAGTCCCATAGTTTAGCAAGATAATTTCAAATTATTGATAATTTATAAAACTGTGATTTGATAAATATATTAAAAGAATCATTTTTATGGAAAATTAATCAATAAAAATAAAAAACAGTAAATTAAATAAGTATTTATAAAAGTTCATTTATCTTTTAATATTTTCTCTGCTTAAAATGGCTATTTTAACTAATTTAAAAAATTATTATAATTTTTCATTTTAAGATATTTTAAAAACTACTTATTTAATTTTAAACTTAAATATATTTGTACATTAATATTTATTCTATAAAATACCAAGAAAAAGTGTTAAAATCTTAAAATTATCAAAAAAATTATTATAAATGTGTTTTAGAACACTTTCTTACAAAAGTTATAAATTGAGAAAATCTTTTTAATTAAGATAAAAAAAAATGATATGCCTAAAAAATTATCAAAATATTTAATTTATTTCTATTAGCCTTTTTATTAAATGAAATTGAAAATGTCTCTGCTAAATTAAGTAATCTTCAAAAGTTTAGCAAATTCCAAAGGAATTTAGAAACAGATAAACTAGTAACTTTAAGATTTATTTCATAAGATAAATATATTATATATAATTAAAAAAATATAAGAAAATTTAAGTTAGAGATAGTGCCTAATATTTAGCATGGAAAATCCATAATTATAAGTTTAAATCTCACAGCATTATTCGAAACTCCAAAGCCCTTTAGGTAGTATGATTGAGTAATTAGTTGATAAAAGGCTTTTAAGGTATTTTTTTATGAATATTAATAGAGTTAATGGAAGATATATTGTTTAAATAATTACTTAGAATCTCTCTCACCCTCAATGCAAAAGTAGTCTTTCCTTTGGCATGTCACTCTAAATTATTATTGCTGCTAATACCCATAAATACCTAGCAATATCTACGTCAATTATCTCACTATGGAATATATAAATAGTGTCTTGTGTATTTTCTAGCCTAGAGACTTGCACTCTTTGGCCCCATTGAAATCAATAATTTCAATTCTTAGAAGTTGAAAGTCCATCATTATAATTATAATGTCTCTATGTATGTAACTCATTTGTGAAGAACTTCTATCCCTAAAATATTTGCTTTATTAACTAGCCAATTTACCTTAGACAAAAAGTATATTGTCTGATAAACTCTCTATATGTCATTTCAACAAACCTTAAGAGGAGAAAAAAGAGAAGTCAAATTCCTAAATGAATTAATTTAATATGCGACTTGTTAATTCATTTAAATCTAAAAAATTGAATTGTAAAAATCAAAATCTCACTTATCTTTCACACATTTTAATTTTCTCATCACTGACTCTCTTTGCATCACTTTAAATAAAATCTACTGAACTTGTTTTTGAGTCAAGCATAAAATATTACAGCAGAAGTTTCTAGTAGTGGCTTATCAATTGCACTCAATTTAACTCAATTCCCTTACTTTAATATCAGGTGATATGTTTAAAATTTCATATTCATTCCATCAAGAAGGATTATCTCTGAGTAAAAGTACTTATCTCAGAGTTATGATAGATCTTAATTTATTATTCAGTCTTTATTGAGCGATGGCGGATAAGATAAGTCTATAGCACATCATCTTTACTTATACTATAAAAAAATAGCATGAAATTGAATCTTAATTTTAATCATAAACTTCGACATTATTTTACCAAGACTTTGATATGAAGGTATTGAGTATGAATACTGCAACATAAACATGTATTAACTATGCATTATGCTCTTATGTCATTTTCATTTAATCCAATATAAATTTAAATTACTCTTTTAAAATAATCACTCTCTTTATATGACTGATTTCTTATAAGATATTCCATTTTTATATATGTTAGCAATGATTTAAGCAGAGATGTGAGGCTTAGGAAATTGGCGATGAAACATCACAGTTCTCTAGGCTTTAGCCCAGTATTTAAGATTCTTATCATTGATAAGATAATAAAAATAATGTTGCTAAAATTTAAAGGGCGTCTTATGCTTAAAATTAAGAAGCTATCTCTACAGATTCAAGCTGACAGAAGTGAGGAAGATTTTCGAGATTTGCTAAAGAGGCGTAATCTAAAATAGATTTGAGTTGATCACTATATCCATAACTCCGTTTCTCTACATAAATAGTAAATCTATACAAGTATATATATTTACAATCGTAAAATTACTCCAAATTTCACATTTTCACTCTAAAAATAATCATATTTAAATCATAGACCTATAAACTAACCCTATTAAAATCTCAAAAAGTTAAGCATATGTAATTTTTTATCAATTAAATTTTCAATAATACTACTGAAAAAATATTAGTGCCTTTGTTAGTAAGAGCTGTTGTAATTTTTATTGCTAAAATTTTAATTATATATCATAAATCAATATTTTTATAAATAATATTTATTGTTCAAAGATAGAAAATATGCTAAATTTAATGATTTAAACAATCTATTATTTTTACAATAGGAAATACTAATTTATTAACTGCTTAAACAGTAAACTTGCTATGAATTTTGCATTAATATCTAGGAATATTTCTTTAATTTAAAGTAAAGTCAAATCTCTCCATTATGAGATAAGATTGTGCCTCTGATTATCTTCTACAAAAATTAAAGATTAAAATATCATCCAGATTGGAGAAGTCTGCTCCCACAATTATAAATAATTTTAATTAGATTTATTTAGGATTTTTAATTCAAATTACTAAAGAATTTAATTTTATTAAAAGCAATAGGGATTGCTTATCGAAATAAAATTGAAAAATTGGTAAGATCATTTGAAAAATAAGAATAAGGATTTTTTAAAAGGTTCATAGAGATATTAGAATTGATTAAAAAAATTAGATCTCTAATTTACATAGGTTATCACATTTTTGAAATATTACAATTGTAATAGAGAGTATAGCAGCAACTTATTAAGCTTAATGTATCTTTTTATTCACCTTGGAATTCTTTTCATTTTATGATTAATTTTAAACTTATTTCATTTTATCATAAATATTATTAATTAAATTAAGAAAATCAATATCAATTCAGACTTTTAATAAATTTTCAAGATTTCATTAAAATTGATGTGGGTCTGGTAATTTCTCAGGGAAATTACAGCCAACTTATTGCAATACTAATTTTGAGCAGTAGGCACCTGCTTTAAGAGCACTCTGGAATTCTTTGTCAAGAGCAATTTACGAAAGAAATCCACCTACAAATGAGTCTCCTGCTCCATTTGAGTCCTTGATAATATAATATATAATTTTGAATTGCCCTTAATAAGCCATTTATTTTTTGTAGTTGATAAGTTCCTTAGGTAGTGGTTCAACATAGAAATTATCATGAATTTTCTAGCCATGTGAATATACAATTTCCTTCATTCCTCTTGTAACAATAATATGCCTGTATTTCTTCAAGGACTTAAACTTCGACTGAATCTTATCACAGATGTCGTAATAACACTCGATTGTGTTTTCAGAGTCTTTTATTAATTCGTGTTTCTTTGCAAAGTGAGCTATCTCGTCTTCGTTGCCAAAGACATAATCGCAATGCCTTAGGATTCGCTCCATTTCTTTCGGGGTATTAATCTATGAGGAAAGTTGCTGATAAGTTGAATGCGAAAAGCTAGCCTGACTTTGAGGTTTTTTAGAAAAAATCTAAATCTTAAAGTAATTTAATTGAAATTATGAAGCTAAGAATTTTATACAAGTTATATAAATTAAATTAAGAGGTGTTTTCACCAATTTCAATCAAACTAGATTTATTTGATGTGAAAAAGAATCCAGTCCCATATACAATTTTCGCTTAATTTAAGTGTTTTTCTTCATTCTTGAAATGAGAAGTGGGGAATTTGAGAGCAGCACCCAAATCTGCAACTAAAGATCTATCCTTATTGTAAACAATAGCAGCACAGACACCAGTCGGTGCTTTATCATCTTAGTAAATAACTGAAACTACTCCTTCATCCTTCAAAATTTATTGAAGTATCTTGCCTTAGTCATCATCACCAATCAGAAAATAGACTAATAATAATAAATAATAGTAATGCATTATAAAAATATCTGTAATACTTCCAAAGTATTTGCATTAACTCTGATACTTGCTCTTGAGCATATACTAAACAAAGCATTAATTAAAAACAAAGAACACCCCAAAATAGTAAAACTTATAATTACATTAGCTGCCCTAATAGTGTTGAGTCCTGATCCACCAGGAACTATCTACTTCAACTAATTAGTCCAAACATCTGTGAGTAGCTATTTATGAATAAGTTCCTCTGCTAAGATGGCATTAGCATTTTTTAGATTATATTTATCCAAGAATTTCTAAGAGCTGACCTCCAATGTGATGTCCAAAAGTGGATTGCAAATCGATACTATCGAGTGTTTATTTCTCTTTGAGTTATAAGTAAGGATGGGTTACTAAGAAGGACTAGAGAGTCTAATGGCTGATCTAGGGTTAATCTAGGAAAGTAGATTTTATGAAAAATACTTAGACAACATTTTACGAATTAATAGTATTTATTAATTAAATCAGATTATTGTAAAACTATAAATTAATTTAATATCATTCCAAGAATTTAAAGATCAACTATGAAAATATAGAAACTTTTAAACGCATAATAAAATGCCTGTCTAGAAGAGCTATCCCAAATCTAACCAAGAGATGATTTTTTAATTCAGAGCATTAGAATTTTGAAGTAAAGTTAACAATAGTTGGATAATTAATACCAGAATTTATCATGTGAAGTTTGTAAATTAAGCGCTTAAAGCACTTTATTATCAAAATGTTGCTTAAAGTTTTAATGCTAACATTGTGTGATTGATAATAATTTTAACTGCAGTTTTTGCAAATAAAATCTTATAACTTCAATAGACCAACTAGATTTGACATGTCTGATCTGCTATTAAAATTTAAATTAGAACAAGCTACCTATTAAATTGGATTCTTGCACTCATTTATTCTGCAAAGATTGCTTGAAAGATTACCTACAAGAAAACATGAATTAAGCGAAATTAGATTTGCTCAATAAATGCCCCTAATGCTTATCAAATACCTTCTCTGACTAACAGATCAAACTAATTTTACCTTTAAAAGACTACTTACGTTACTAAACTCTCCAGCTAAGATAGACATAACTTAAATCTGTTGAGGAAATGTTGAAATTTTGCCCTCAATGTGATTATGCAGAAATTATTAACAAAGAAAGTAATCAGTTCAGTTGCTTAACTTGCAATTTAAACATATGCCCTTAATCAAAACCCCAAAACCCCTTAATGAGGTTTATAAGTGCTTTGATTTGTAGGGAATTTGTTAGGGGTTGGGGTTATTAATAGGTTTTAATATGAAATTTATAGTAAATGTATTTAATTTAATCACTCAAAATGCACCTTACGATCATGTGGGAGAGGTCTGAAGTTTATCTTACTTAACCATAACTCTATCTACTCTATTGATATGTCTGATCTTGAGTTTGGTTGAATTATTATTTACTCTGCCATTTGTTTTATTGATTGAGATACTCTTGTTTTGTCAATAAATTGCTTTATTCTTTGTTTAGCATCCTTCTCGCATCTTGTAGAGTAGTATTCATTGCGAGGCATATCGCACTCTATTATTATTGCTGCTAAAGCCCACACATCCCATTATAAGTCTCCATCTCTCCAGTCTTCTCTTTTGGATAATAGCCTGGAGTTCCCATTACACTTCCAAGCCTTGATACTTCCACTCTTAAGGCTCTGTTGAAATCAATAATTGTTACTGTTACTGGTGCAAAGTTCAACATTATATTCTCAGGCTTGAGATCTCTGTGAACAAAGCCTACTTATGAAGCTCTTTGATACCTTGTATCGCTTAGGTTGATATTAATGCAAGCTATCTATGATTTCTTTGATCAGTTATGAAATCTCTGAGTGTCATTTCAAAGAGTGGTAGTCCGAAAGCTACATGATCTTTGGCTAGGAGAACAGCATCTAGCTCTATTAAGTATTTGCACTCTTTAAACTTAGCCTGAGTGAGTACTTAATATTCATTAGTAAACTCCATTTAATATTTATCATCACTAAGGTGATAGTTGAAAGGATATACCTTGTAAGCATACTGATGATCCTTAATAACTTTCTTGTCATAGGAGTCCTCTAGAATTAGGTAGCTTTAGAGAGATGTATCTAAATCAATCTATGCAAGTACTGGAATTTTCTTGTATTATATTTTAATCATGATTTTAGTGACCTCTGATGCTAACAGGTTGCGTGCAATCCTTACATACTCTGATTCGCTTGCCTGTTAAAGCTCAGCAACTTAAAGAGGCTCCCTTGCTTTTCTTTTGTT